>JBBPDE010000017.1:6318780-6333059 GCA_037974605.1 Nannopetersius ansorgii | reverse complement strand
ACACACACACACACACACACACCACACACCACACACCACACACACACACACAAACTATAAAAAATGGCTGCAATACGGAGATGCTACTTTGTCGTACAAAGCAAATTAAGAAACTGTACCAACTTTTGGTCTCCCAAAACAGCCCGAGCTCCAAAATATCTCTTCAGTTCATTCTCGGGATTCAGATTCCTAAAAGACAAAAATTAGGAAACAAACTGTTATACAGAACAATATACCACACACTTTTTATAAACAGAGAACTGGTTACCTGTAAAATCCTAGTAAATATGTAGTGTTATAAGCAACTTTTACCTGTGTTCCACATAAAGCACAGGTCTATTCCCTGGGACTCCACTGTCTTCACTCTGGTGTGACAAGCCATTGGTCTTTTCTATGGTCTCTAACAACGCATCTATGTCATCCCCAGCGCCTGACTCCTCCTACGGACACATATGGACAGTGTAGATACAATGAAGGCCAGACCACACCAGTGCTTAAATGTCCACAATCTAAAAAGAGTACACATTGTATTTGATAAATATTTTAACCTGCACATCCCCAGCAGCGGCCTTTTTTCTCTTCTTCTTCTTTTTTTTCTTATTGTTTGGTTTCTCGCCACAGTCAGACTAGAAAAGATAAGCAAGATTTAGAATAAGATTGTTCCTCTTCCTCTGAGATGTTTCCTCTAAGAAATACAAGTTGCTCTCAGCATGCCACGGAAATCAACCATACAATGAAATTAAACCCAAACCGGTATGGGCATATATTTGCATACAAAAAATTCATGCTTAGATTTGATTGACAGTTCAAATCACCTCAGCCAAAAAAAATCTGCTATATTATTTGTGGCAGTGTTGATAGATATTTTTCTTGTACATACCTGCTATGCTGCTCGATACACATACAGCCTAAAGATTACGATACATATACAGTAATCCCCTAGTTTTACGCAGATCAGGACTCACAGATCCAGTCACACGCAGATTTTTTTACGAGAACCAAACTCATCGTTTTACTCGGAAATCTCCATAACAACGCGGGACCTGCAAATATTCTCTATTTTTCGTGGCAATATTTTTTTTATGCATTTTACTTCCAAAATATAATTTACTTACATTAATTTACTTATTTTGAAACATAAAACGTAGGGATGCACTGAAATTATATTTTTGGCCAAAAGTGAAAATGAGGATAAAACGAAACCAAAACACCGAAAGAATGTATTATTAAATAATTAAAAGAATACATCAGTTACAAAACCGTGAAAATATTTAGCATTCAAACAATGCACAATATAAAATATAATTTGAAATAAAATATTTTACTTGGCCCCACTCATGAATAGCCTAAAAGCAAGAAAGCTGAAATATTATACAATTAAATATCTTCTCTCATAAAACTATTGAAATCAAGTACATTTTAATATTCTGAACAAAGTGCATGAACACAGTGCATTCAGAACAAGTGCTTTATTGTTTTAAGTCATGCCAGCAAACTGACACACGAGGCACTTAGGCCATATCCTCCACATTTTTTTTTTATTTATTTTTGCTTTTTGTGACGTCCAGACCATGACCATCACACTCCCCACCTGCCTTGTTCTGGGTTGATTATGTTTGGGCGCAGCTAGCAAGGCAATCAGGTGCACCTGAATGGAATGAGCCTCCGCTGCTCAGCGTCTGATTGCCTTGCTCAGAACTGCGCCAAAACATAAACAATCTAGAACGAGGACCAGGGTGCGTGGCAGACAAGGCTCACACGTCACAGCTTTGTTCATGGCAATCATTTTTCATGCATTTAGTGCTAAATTATTAAGAAAAATATAATTTACTAATTTTGTAACATAAACCTTAATGTAAATTCAGCTGCATTTCCTAATAAAATATAACTATAATTTTTTGGGCCTGTCTAGAAAACACAAAGAATGTATTTATGTGTATCAAGCAGATTAGCAGATGAAAAATATCTATCAGCACAGAATTAGAGGGCTTAGAATTCCCAAATTGATCATGTTTTATATTTGATTAACGTGAGCATGTGTCATGTTTTAAACTATGACTGTTACATTTACATTTACATGTTCTCCAAATGCAATGATATCAGCTCCAATTTGAAGTTACTTTTTATTAGTAATTTTACACGTTGCCATACTAGCTTTGTGGGGGGAAAACGGTTTAGTCAGGATGTATGATGTTTAATGAGGTTTAATAACCTTTGGGGTCTCTGTCTCAGCCTGACAGTCTTGTTTTTGTAGTCTGTTGCTGACACGGCTCTCCTCCAGGCTTTTTTCTGTCATAATGCTCTCCTCGTCTGTGGGAATTGTCTCTGCGTCAGCATTGCCTATCTGTAACAGGGCAAAAACAGTAACAGATAAGTTAAGAACTTAATTATCCCCAAGCAAAATGCTTAGTGCAACAATAAAGAATAAAAGACAATAGTGCAAAACAATGACAAGACCATAACAAATGATATTGTAGTGCAACAAATAACATTAGTGTAAAAAATGACAGTGTAACAAATGACAAATTGTTGTATGTAAAGATTTAGAGTACTCTATACACTGCACACTGTGTGAACAATGTGAAATTCTTTCTCCGCTTTTAACCCATTCACCAACTGAAGCAGTGAGCAGTGTTTGGGTATGGTACCTTAATTAAGGGTACCTTAGTGGCGCCACTAGCCGTCCTGAGATTCGAACCCATGACATTCTGATCTCAGGGGCTACTCCCTAACCACTAGGCCACCAACTGAAGGGTTTGCAGAGAAAAGAGGCTCGCTAGCAGACCATATTTCAGTACTAGAACTACTCAGGTTACTCTCTGACCAGCTCGTAGATGTTGCTGATGTCTCTCTTGGGTTTGTTCCTCTTGGTTCTCCTGCTGCTCGCTGGAGCCGGCTGTAACACCTCCTCCTCCTCTTCCTCCTTCTCTAACTCCACTCCTGCTCCCTCCTCAGGGCTCAGCTTTAGGTCCCCCAGGTCCAGAGCTTCCTGGCCCCTCTGTTTACCCTTCAGCCTGCGGAGGGCACGGCTCGACATGTTCAGAAGAACAGGGGAGTGCTGGTGCGAGACTGAAGACCACCACAACCACCACGTCCAGCACTAACACACAGCCCACCAACACGGTTCCTGATTGGACACCTTAGCGGAACTGCTTTCACGCTTACAGGAAGAGACCAAAAAGTAAACAAAAACGATTATCAAAACAATTCGTGTCACTTTGCAAGTCTTACATTCTTGCGACTTTGGAATTTTAAACAAAAAAATTTAATAAAACAAAAGTCTTTATAAAAAACAACTATTTTGAGCTCACTTAGCCCGTTTTAAATAGTTTAAAGTGTTTTTTGACTTTGGAGTTTCATAAAAAAATCTAGTTTAAATTAAAAAAAAATAATAATAATTCAGGGCTACTTTGCAGAGCTAATAAATCAGGGCTACCTTTTAGTATTTTTATTTTTTATTTTATTGATTTGACAGTCTAATTTTCTAACACTTTTATTTTCTGTGATATTTGTAGTGCACTATCTATTGGTAAAGAGTCTGTCTTAACTTGTTTTGACCTTGTAATTGTACTATCTATCTATTTGTTACAATATTATTTTGTTGCAATAATGTTCTTGTAATTGTGTTGCACTGTTGTTTATTTTTTTTGAAAGTATCTATTTATTGGTTTGTTTGTTTGTTTGTCTGTTTGTTTGTTTGTGGTCTAGCATTAGTTGTATCATATGCTCACTTGTTCTACAGTTTCAGGTTTTGACCACAGGGTGGCGCTGTTCAGCGTGTGAATCGATCAACTTGACTCCAAGATTTTTTTATCTTTACGGCATTTACCAGACGCGTTTATCCAACGGGCCTCCATTCCCTTACTATAGGGGGCAGTCTTACAATTTGGGGTTAAGGAATCCAGTGGCAATATGCTGAATGTGGGATTCGAACACATGACCACTTGGTCCAGCGGCAAGTATCCTACCCATGCGGCTTTAAGGTTGATGTTTCTTTTTTCAAGAATTAAGACGAATTCCTCTACCTTCACAAGTTTTTACCTAAAAATGCTTTGTCAGAGTTAAGAAAGAGTCCTGTAAAAGATTAAGTCTGTTACTTTCACAAAAAGTAAAGTGGTCCCGCATTCAGCACAGCATTCAGAGTGAACAGGTTTAAAATGTTTTTCTATTTGACCAATTTACCATGTTAAGCAGTGGGCAGACAGCAATGCAGTGTATGAAAACTCACACAATGGTACCTCAGTGGTGCCACTAGCAGTCCTGCTATTCAAACACAGGTCGAATTCCCTAAAAACCAGGCCACTAAAGTACTGTTTATTTCTTGATAAATAATGTTGTCAATTTAGTGTTTTGTAGGTTATTAATCAAGCATTATCAAATACTCATTGTTATTCAAGGATGAATTCATATTCATAATTGTAGGACTGCTGATCTTGGGATGCTTCTGGACAGTAAATTCAGCATAAATAAGAACATAATCCTAGCTCAGTACTCCTGGGGTGCTATAAAACTTTGGGCCAAGGCACAGTAAAGAACTTACTTCTTGTGATTAATATGTCTTGATGTAAATTAATATTTCTTAATGTAAATAATACAGTGAAGCTGTTATAGATTTGTGGGTGCCTATAGTAGCTGTTGGAGCACATATTACAGTCCTGTAAAACAGAAAACATGTTTCTAGATTAATTGTGATATTTTCTGGCAGATATAACTTGGAAGAGATTGAGAACCTAGTACCAGGAAATCATTTCTGTCTTTGTTCTGAAAATCCATGTGATTCTTGAAACCCTAGACTGTATTGTATCTGTGTGTACTGTGAACTAGTCAGATAAGCTGCTGGACACGACAAGGGCCTTCAGTGCGAACCCTTATGAGGAAGTGTCCATTCTTCCTTCTTGTATGGAAGCAAAAGGTGTGGCCATGCTCTTGCCAAACACGCAGCCCTTCATGGAATAACCTTCTCAGTATTTCAGTTGAACAAACAGCACATTCCTGGCCTAAAGGTTGCCTATGTAACAAACATTTCAACAGTCAGGGAATTTTTCTATCCTCAAAAAAGAAGACGCAGGAACAAAGAGATGCAATGTTTTTGTGGCTGTGCTGAAACAAAGGAGGCTGGAAAAACACACTTCCTTTTGTTAAACGTGTGAAGATGGATGTGAAACATTTCACTATCATGGTCTGTTGCCCTCTGCGTTCGTGTCACTTCATGTGCTGCTGTAATAATAGGAACGTGGGATTTCCCCAGGTTTTGCAACTGAAGAAAGAAGAGTAGAAAAAGCAGAATTAGAACTCGGATGTGCTCCACTCTGCAGAGCTGAGTTCAGTTCAGTAATCTCTTTTGAAAACTTGATCTCAGTGACTGAATGTAGCAGGAAGATGATATTTTACATTCAACACACCATATTTCATGTCCTGAGTTTATTAGTATAGTATAAAAGCATGAAAATATACACTGAGGTAAATACTCATTTTTAGTCTAAACACAGTAACTGCTTACAGTGCTAAGTGAATCCATCAACACTGTTAATACATTGGTAAACTGAGACTATTCTTCTTTTCATCAGGGTATCACAATTCCACTTGGGGCCAGTTTCTTACACACTGCAGCAAGTGCAACAGACACACATGGATGAACACAACAAAAAAGCTACTGACGAGGGTTTATAAATAAAATAAAAATAAAAGGTTTTGTCTTAATTTCGCCTGTGTAAAGCAATTTATCAGTTACACTCATAAATTTACGCCTGGCCATTTCATACCTGACAAAAAAAATACATACATAACATACATCATATACAAGGTGAAAAAATGGAAGGAGAATGCCCAGAAGAACCAAACAATGATTGTCTGAACAGAACACCGTACAAACATTATAAGAGGAAGATGTTAAAAAAAAAAAAACAACCCAAAAAACAAACAAAAAAAACATTTAAAAACTAAACTTTTCCCATTTCCACCACCAGTCACTTTAATCCAGCGTTCTGTCACGTGTGTCGCATATGGTTTATTACCATGTACAATAATTTCACAACACTTTCTTGTACTTAAAAAAACAGGAAGTCTGCTGACTCGAAACACACTAATAATAGAAGCTAGTGGGCAGGTGCTGAAGCAACCTGGCTTATTTGATTCTGTCACAAGTTTAAATAAGCAATTTTCTGTGGAAATCAACCATATGATACAGATGTGACGAGCAGAGATTAGGCTGAAAAATGCAACATTCCTTTTGCACAGTAAACACAATAATTCTGTAATTATCTGTGCAAGCTATTATCGCCTTTGTACAGCAGTTGTTGTCAGAATTACAGTCCTCTTGATGGAGAAATACAACAGATCAGCATTCGTTGGCTGTCACAGGTAGGGGGTTAACATAGGCTGCAGACTCGAGGTCATCTGGTCTCTTCCTGCGTAGTTCTGGGGGTGGACGTGGCGGGGGGTTCTGAGGGGGATGCTTGATGCTCTGTGAGACTTGTTTTACAGGCTTCACAGGCAAAATTGGTTCCCAGTGTTCCCCATGAATGGCTGCCTAAGTGGCAGTGGAAAGGAAAATTTTAGAGAAGTGTTTAGCTGTAGTTCCCCACAGATGTCATCATTCCACACAGTCAATGACAGGAAAAACACAGATGTTGCAACTAAAAAACGAATATTGTCTAATCAAAATGCAGTTTAGTTACATGTAGCCATTGCAAGATATCACAATAAACTTCTAACTCATTTTATAAAGTCTTTTGCAAAGGAAGAATTACATGATAACTGTTATCCATTTTGTTGGTTTTGTACTTGTAAACTGCTCAATGACAATAATGTGAATCTAATGTAATCTAATATAATCATCACATGAGTAAAAGCAATTACAAGAATAAAACCTAAAAAAATATAGAATATAAACATATAAAAAACTTAAGCACAGTAGCAAAAGTAAATTGAGACAGTAAATAAGCATAAATGACAGAGAAGTGTGTGTATAAAGGGGAATTCCACCAGGTAACTTTTTCACTTTCCTTATCTCGCATCAAGCTGCACTTTATCAGGCATATTGTTACACATCTTTCTCTACCAGACATATTTTAACTGTCCAAAAAAGACATTTGAAAACAGTAGCTGTTTTTTATTTTGTGATGAACAGTCGTGATTGGAAATGCTCCTAAAATAACTTCATCAAAATGTTTAATTTACTTCCATTAGACTTAAAAATATAATTTTCCTTCTCTTGTTACCATATTGCAGAAAGGGGGGGGGGGTGGCAGATACAGTATGAGCACATGATCCTACTGATAAAAGCAGAATCTTATGTTATACAAACATGATACTTACTGACAGATAGATGAGGCTGGCCATTGCAAGACAGACACAGCCTAAAACGGTGGCAAGCATAAAACCTCCTGGGACACACAGTCTGTAAGAGTAAAAAAACATTTGAGAGACAGCCTTTTTGTCTAAATCACACAGTGCATTTGCAATAAGATTGCAATAACATCAGGCAATACAACAAATGGCATTTACAGAAAAGCATGAAGTTAAAATGTTCATGCCTGTCTGCTTAGAAAGTAAGATTTTTGAACAGATAAAGCAAAAAAAATCCATCTTTTATAAGGTAGAGGTGCAAGTGTTACTTACGCAGCGTGCAGAAATGCACGAACATAGTAATTTCTAGTCAGGGGCCCAAATGCCTTTACACATACAGTGAAGCAGTGCTGACCACTGGAAGAAAAAGAATGATAAAAACACAAGTGATATTAAGCCATGAGATAACATACACTGTATTTAAATCAAACATTTTGCCCTGTTAGAGGACACAGCTACAATCAGAAAAGCAGTACAGAAACTACAAAAAAAAATAAAATAATAATAATTTAAAAAAAACACCAGACACAGTCTAAAGTACTTACGTTCTCTCAACACTAGTGCCTTTGGCCCTCCTGCTTCTTGGGTATTCAAGCAAACACACGAACACACCTGCAGCTCTGTGAAAGTCAAGGGCATCAAACTATGTGGAAAGACCAGTAACTACTGATAGTGAAGGCACTAGTTCACTGCAGCAACTGGACCCCTACGTACACAATTTAACACTCCCTTTTCATGCATAACTACAATAACTTAATTACTTCTATTTACTTAACTACTAACTTAATTACCTCTTCTTCAATCATTAGCCTAAATGTGAAGACCAACTTGCTTGAGACATAAGAATAGCAAGCAAACAACGAATGCATTGGCTTTTAAAACAATATTCCACATACAAAAACACTAAATCGATTATTACAGACACAAAAACAAATTAAATTGACTATATAATAATAATAATAATAATAATAATAATAATAATAATAATAATATTATTATTATTATTATTATTATTCTAAATAAAATAACAGTAATAATCGCAGATTGTTTTTGTTCATTTAAATGACCAACACCCTGGACGTGGTGACAGATGATGTTGAGTATTAAATCAGTACACAGCGGGTGTGAAAGGATACATCCCAAAGGCTGCGAACTCCCAGCCTTTCAACCGACCGGCCACACCAACGATGCCCCCGGTCAGATAAACTGAAACAGGGAAGTAGGACAGAAAAATACCTTGCATGAAAAACTCTCGTTATTTCCTCATGAGCGACAACAATGTAACTTATATTCCCCAAATCCTCTCACTTAGCCAAAATATTAGACAGCTAATGCTCCGACGAGGGTCAATATTCATTCAAAGACCCCTGGAGCCTCTGCTAAAAATCAGTTTGGATATACGTGCGTAAAAGTCGCGGCACCAGATTATCAGTAGTTAGTTCGCTCAGCTTTACTACGTTTTTTTTAGTTTTACTCAAGTGTTAAATGTAGTTTTGGCTATAGCAAAACTAAATGTAGTTTTGGCTATAAGTATACTTACTGAGTCCAGAAGCAAGGGCTTGTTCGTTTGCCCACATAGCCCACTCAATCTTCCCCATCTTCACGGAGAGACGTGAAAAACACTACTGACTACTGAACGAGCGCTGCTGCTGTTACTGTCAAGATTCAGAGAATCACTCAACTTTTATTTGCAGAACAAAGGTAGGAGGAACAAAACTCTATAAACCCAACCCCATGAGCTCGTCACTTCCTCAAATCGGGATTCCTACGATACCCGTGGTTCCTTATTGTAGAAAAAGCAACGAGAACTGGCCTATATTCCTTACCTATAGCTGTGTAATTACCATCAGTCACTATACAGTGTATTGGGTGTTCAGAAAGTAGGAAAGAAATAACACAGTGACACTTGCAATGGTCATAAAGCAACAAAGAATGAGACACTCATGCCATAAACATAGTTTTTATTTTAGAGTGTCTTCAAAAAACTGGAAAAATACACCAAGAATTAGACAAAATTTGTACAGGCAATATGTTTAAAATGGTGCAAAAATCTGAATAGTGTCCAGAGATCCCATACCCTAGCATGTTATTTACAACGTTCTTAACATTTAAATAAAAGTATTGCCACTAAAAATAAGTCATTAGTTGAAATTGTTTGTCTCTATCCTTTTCAGTTCAGAGCAGATTATAGTGCAGTGTTGATTTCAGCAGTGCTCAGGTGCTTTTCTTTGGAAGCCCATCTGGGCCCAACAGATGAAAACTTGGGTCTTTCACCACACATGGGCCAGGGCCAGCCTGAAAAAAAAAACCCCACATAAATTATTCTCTAAATCTTAACAGTTCCTGCTCTTGGGAAGTATAAATGATGATTGCTTGTAATCTCTGTGGGTTAATGATTATTTAGGGTTTATCCTATTTCTTCCGGAACTCGTTTTCCTTTCTGGAAATGAACAGGTTCCTTACATCTGAGACAAGCCTGAGTCACGTACCTTAGTGCTGATGACGTAGTTGATGCCTCTTGGCAAAGGCTCCATCCCAATTGCTCTTTTAAGTTCCTCAGACAAAAAGGTGGGATCCACAGGAAGGCCCTTAACAAAACTGAAGAGACAACAATCTTATTAAACACAAAATGTCAAGACATGTAATGGTGGCAAAAAAATATATATTTTTTACATTTTGTTCCTTAAATTGTATCTTTTACTTTTTCCACATTCAAAGCTTGAATGTCTCATGCTGACATTAAAATGAAAATCTTACTCTCCACCATTGGTTTCTGGGGGGAAGAAATGGCGAACAGCTTGGACAAACTCAGGCATGTGGTCTTGTAAAGTGTAGATCACGGCATTAGGACCTGCGTCGAAAGTATATGCTACCTGCAAAATGTACATGTTTGAAATAAGTTCATCTTTATAGAGGAGATTCACTGCTTCAACCAGCTTGGTCTACAAAACCTGGCATGAAAAGTACAAAATCTGATATCTTCTTATGCACATGGCCGAGTACATTTCAACAACCTGAGGGTTCAGCAGTTCATTTTCACATGTGCATGGGAATGCATGTACCATAACAAACATATTGTTATTGGTTGGTCTTTTCTGTTTTGTTTGGGGTCATGTGTCTGTTGGGTTTTTAGGGCCTTTTATTTTGGTGTTTTGTGCATGTTTGTGTCTTGTTTCACGCTTTTACCTGTCCTGGGTTCAGTTAAAGTGATTGTGTTTTCTGATTGGTTTCTGTTCGAGGCATGTTATGTATTTAAGTTCCTTTTTGTGAGACACACACTATCTGTCTATCGCCTCGCTATGCTTTGTGTTGCTGTAAGTCCTGTCCTGTTTTTGCCACGTTCTGGTTCCTGTTTCTTGCGGCCGTCGAGCCAGGTTTATCTTCTGTTTTAAGTTCAATAAAGTCAACCACAGCATGAATCCCTGGCTTCTTGCTGGTTCCTGCAGCTCCCAAGGTAGCACGCAACCCAGGGTGACACATATAAAGAAAGTCATATGACAAATGCTACTATGTAGTTCCCTCAACACAGGTGTTGTTTATGGAATGACATATTTATAGCAAATAAATTAAATATCCCAAGATGATTTGGACTCAGCCCTCATTTTTATTTAATTTAAGATTGTGATTTAAATGATCCTATTAAATATAAATATATAATTATATAATACTATTAGTTTGACACAGACAAAATCCATAAAAATTAGTAGGTTGATTAATGCTGAAGAGATTATTATCACAGGAAAGGAATTGACTTGGCTGCTTCTACAGTGCTGTTACTACACAACAGAAGCAGTGAAGGTTACATTTTAATTCGGTTAAAAGTGAAACTGAACACTCTAAAGAGGATCTTAAGACAGTGTTATTTGTGGTAAATTAAAATGAACTCAAACACTGAGTAAACAGAAACAAATTTGCATCAACCTTAAGGAAGTTGTAAAAACTGGCATGTCCTTTGGCTGCTATACTCACTCTGTTCTCTTGGTAATGCTGATTGTAGCGATGCACCAGGCTTATGACCCTTCGTGATACGTCATTAAGGTAGAATATCGGAGGGTAGGTGTCCAGGCAAGTGGCATGGAACTGGTTACTGTCCTTCATAGTCAGATCAGCAAAAGTCGCAAAATCTCGTCTCTGGATTGCACTGATCATCTCTTCCATACGACCAGGAACCACATGTTCTGCGCGATGCTAATGGGAGAGGAGCAAAGCATCATCCCGACCATTTGGTAGGAAATGTGTTGCATGTATGCAAAAAAAAAAATTCTAAATTAATTTCATAAGTCATACAAAATATATTTGCACAAAACATATATATATATATATATATATATAGCAATTATCCGATAACAACATGAATCTGCACCTTCAACAGTTTGCTTGTCTCCACACTAGTCTGCATGCCAGAGGTACTTCCAACAGGCTTCCGCTCTGCACTGACCTAAAAGCACCGAAAAATGTGAATCTTAAATGTAACTGATAACACTTTTTTTTGCATTTTCACTTTTTTATGGACTTTTATTGTAATGGTGATTTTTGCTGTATGCACTTATTTCCAATTTTACAGTATGGCACGCAGATTAACAGAATAGTTTAGCAAACATAATAGCTTAGAATCAATTTCCTGTACGTGTGTTCAGACCCAGCCATTCGGACTTGCATACATATGTATAGAAGCAAACAATAGGTATATACATTAATTACATTGAACTACTAGAACTACTAGAAATCCTGTATTAATGTGATTGTGGCAAAATAACATACTGCTCCCCAGGGGCTGTGTTCCTGGTGTTCCTGTTGATTTACTGGGTTAAATGCAGAAAAAGAATTTCACATTGTTCACTCTGGCTGTAATTTTCTTCACTCTATAGACGGATGAAAACTTTACACTTTAGCACTCACCACCAGGACCAGCACTCTGAGCTCGGGCCAGTGACTCTCGGATTTGACTTGTTCTGCCAGGCTATCTTTTCCATCCTGCCGCTCACCCATCTTCCACTGGACAAATCCTCCATACATACTCCTGCAGGCACTGCCCGAACCCTGCCGCGCCACCACAGACAGTTCCCCCTCCACTCCAAATAAACGTGACAAGGAGTAAACTTAAAGGACAGACATGGAAAAATATATTATAAACACATGATGACCACATTCTATTCATGTAAATACAATGTACATACTAAATGTTAAACTCACCCAGACAGGCATAGCCAGCTGCAGAGGATGCTAGCCCAGCAGCAGTGGGGAAATTGTTAACGGAACAGATGTGGACACGGTGAGATAAAGTGATGTCATTAGTTGGATCTTCATTACTCCTCCTCTTCCGTGCTAACCTTCGAACTAGCCAAGAAATAGAGAAGAGAGACTTTTACACATTGTCGGTTCCAAGCACAGAGCCTTAACAGTTTTAAAATAAAGTAAAGAAGGCCCCTGATAATCATGTGTGACCACAACACAACACAACAAGCAACTAATTCACCAAGTGAAACAGTAAGCTGCCACCAATGGGGGGGCGGCTGGGGAGTAGTGTGTATGGAGACCGTACCTTGCTCAAGCGTACCTCAGTGGTGCCACTTGCAGTCTTAGGATTCAAACTCACAACCTTCTGATCACAGGCACAACTCTCTAACCACTAAGCCACCAGTTTCCCCCCCAAAATAAAGAACGCTTCATGATTTTTGCTTGTGCTTTCCCAGCATAAACACAACTCAATGAAGCACTTGATGATTAGTTAAAAATATTGCACAGGTCCGCAGGTACATAAACAACTGGAATACCACTGGAATACCACTGGGAAACTCTCATAGGACATTTTACCTCTCAGAAAACTAAGCAGGCACTTACTTTCTCTAAGGCAAGACTGAAGCCTTGGTTGGTTTATATCTTCTTCTTTGCCGTTCAACCAGATGCGATCCTCCTGGAAAGTTCTGCTGCATGCAACTGTTGTGGTCGTTTTAAGCTGAGGAAGAAAGAGTGAATGTTAAGGGCTGGATTACAACACTACCACAAATAAGAATTTCTAACGTAATTATGAATCTCTGCCTATATAACGAGCATTCAGATTAAAGTGAACTTCTTACCTGGTCTTGATGCAGAGTGATACTGAGTGAGGAATTAATGGGCAGAATCAGCTCTTCATCTCGTTTACCCCCTGTGGGAAAAATGTCAAAGAACTGTGCTGATAAATCACCAGTACAAATCACAAGACAGAATCTGAACGTGCCACTAAAAGAGTAAAAACGAAACTTCACAACATGATCTAGACCCATTGAGCCGACTGAATCCACACTTACAGTATTTAATGACAGCGATGTTTACTGGAGCAGTGCATGTCGTCATGGTGACATTCAGGCTGCTAGTTTCTGGCATTGTTCTGACTCTTCTATAAAATTTAGACACTGCTGCAGAAATGACAACAAAATCGAGGCAATATGTTCTATCTGCGACCAAAAACACTCCACATTTGAATATAGGAAGCCATGGCCTGACAAAGATGAGTATCATTGGCTAGTGTGAGACCATGCGGCTTAGTTCTCCACCAATAAAATCACTCTTTGTACGGCTCCTACAGAAACCAACCAATGGGATTGGTCGGACCATCCTCTGACCAAGGAGTGGATTAGCTATCCTGACTCCGCCCTCTTCACGCTGATTGTGCAGGTTCATATCACCAGACTGGAAGGTCATGTCCAGGAGGTACATACAGAAAAAACTACTAAAACTCTTTGTTTCTTATCTTCTCAAATACAATGTATAGCACTAATGGCGTTGTATTCACTTCTGTCACCAAGAAAGCCCACCAAAGACTTCACTTCCTCAGATGCCTGAAGAAGGCTGGGGTGTCCACCACTGTCCTCTCCAGCTTCTACAGGTGTGCAGTGGAGTCCATCCTCACAGGAAGTGTTGCGTCGTGGTACGGCAGCTGCACTGTTCAG
>JBBPDE010000017.1:6307721-6318680 GCA_037974605.1 Nannopetersius ansorgii | reverse complement strand
ACACACACACACACACACACACACACACACACACACACACACACACACACACACACACACACACACACACAATGTTGCTGAAAATTATTTCGGTGTCTGGAGAAAGGTTCCCAGTATTAGAACATTT
The DNA here is from genome assembly GCA_037974605.1 of Nannopetersius ansorgii. Taxonomy (NCBI): domain Eukaryota; kingdom Metazoa; phylum Chordata; class Actinopteri; order Characiformes; family Alestidae; genus Nannopetersius; species Nannopetersius ansorgii. The sequence continues at coordinate 6,318,553 of JBBPDE010000017.1, read as the reverse complement.
CAGCTTAATGGACTAAAAATAATGTTTATTTTGCAATCATTCTTAAAACAACATTTTTCCATCCTCTATAAAGTTATTGCTTCAGAATACCTAATTTTCCTGTAACAGTGACAATTTGTGAAGCAGCAGAATGTAGAGCGGTAACACACTGGCCCTTCATTTGACTTTTGCTCTCTGTGTTAGCAGGAAAAATGCTGTTGCTAATGTTCTGTCAACATCTGATGCCTGCACTGAGATACATTTTTTTAATGATGTTTATCTGGTTTAATGTACTTAATACTGTCAGAATTAAGTATTGCATGATGATTTTCATTTCTCCCTTAATACCTTACAGCTAAGCCGGCTGTTTTTGATACTCTATTTTAAACTTTGATATATTTAAATAGCCCTGTGCTAATTGCCTTGCCCCGATTTGTGCTTAATTTAAAAAGCAATCCAGGCTGTAACACTAGTTATAACTTCAGCGTGAATAGGCTGTGCTTAACTGATTCAGACTGAATTGATGAATATATGTAAAAGCAGGGTTTTTAACAGGGTTAACGGTTTTTATATACTGCATTATACTCTTAAACATGATATGGGCCCTTTATGGCAAGTATTAGATTCGATTGACCAGTGGCAACACTGAACTAAAGCTCTATGTCCTCATTTTTGGAAAAAGTTAATGTGTCAAAGTTACTATTTGGAGATACAAAGTTTTGTTACAACAGCAATAAAGTGTGTGCCTGTGTTTTGTGTTCAGTACCTGAGCTGTGCCTTGTTAGATTTCATCCTCCAAGTCAGAGTTGTGATGATTCATCTGAAGCAGAGAAAAACACAGACTCTCATTACAGTGGTTTCCAGTGCTCTGACATATACCTACAATATGTTCACAGTCATTATGGAGAGCGCAGTGTGAGCAACCTGGAGCTTCTAGCTTAGAATTAATGACATATGAGTCAGTGCGCTGGAGCTCATTTCAGTTGGTTGGGCTGCAGAGATGAGCTGCTGATTTCCCAGCAGCACAAGCCAATGGGTGGGAATGGAGGCGCACTGAGATGACAGAGAGAGACCAGTCGTCTCTTGCTGAGACACTCTCCTTTAACATATGGCCTCTCACTAAGAGCGAGGGAACTATCATCAGTTATAGAACGATGCAACCACATTGGAAAACAACAGCTTGTGGAAAGCACTGTTGAGAAATTGAGAAATGTAGCCTTAATAGCAAACTGGTCTATCAAACTACTGAACCAAGCCAATGTTCTTTTCCAAAAGTAGTGACATGGCCCATTTCTTTATCTTAAAGTACATAACAAGCTTACCAACTATGTGGTGAAACCAAACTCATTGGACAAACCAAATAGATCAGAAACCAACTGAGTAGCAGACCAAGCTGAGAATGTTTGCAGTTTTTCTCCCATGACTTTCTAGAAACTGTGTATAGAGGGGCCTACTATAGCTGTACCTAATCACAGCCATTGCTGGGTTAGGGAAGCTTTAAAAACAGAAATGAAAAATTATTGAGAAATTCTAGCAAACAAGTATTTGTATAAATTTGCTGTTGTTCTAAGCTGTCCAATTTTGATAGTGAGCAAAAAACTACACTATGTTATCTACACTCTGAACTAAACCCATTAATTTGCCAGTGTTCCATAAAGCTGGGCCACCCCTCCAACAGCTGCTAAGTAAAAAACACATTTGTGGGTGGGGTGTACAGGTCAATTATTGTCCCACCTCCCCAATTACTTTGCTCCACCAATTGGAAATTGCTATCATTTTGAGGGGGCTCTGGGAACTCTTCAGCTTCTACAGTCAGGGTATTGTTGACACACATCCAGCTTCCCTAACCTGAAATGTCATCGTTTTCTAAAGTGTTTATAATGTGTTTTGTCCCTAGTGAGTGATCCACATTGGTCTAAGCATAACACAGAAAGAGAAAAACAGCTATGCTAGTGTAACCATGTGGTTTGTGATGTTGGGGCTGATGGTCCAGTTCTGCAATGTTTTGCAGTTTAGGTGGTGCAGGCGGATGTCCTTAGTGACATGAACAGTGCTGCAGGGTAATTGAGGCCTTGCTATTGTGTGCATAAGACATAGAAGAGGACAAAAAGTACTTAATGTGTCACTGTCACCAGGTGGGGTGCACTATCCAAGGTAATTACACATAATTGTAATGTGCCTTCTGGAGAATAATAGTTGTCTATATATATATATGCCCTGAAAAGCTGAAAGTGAAAGCGCTCTCTGCAGTGGCTCCATTGTCCTTCCTGTCTCCCCTCTTGTTCTCCTCCTCAAAACTGTTCTTCCAATAGCTTTGTTTTCCTCATCCTCTGTTTCCCAATAAATGCATTGACAATTTGTGTGCGCTAGAAGTTGCTTGCTTAAGGACTGCTGTAGGAGGATGCAGTTTAAGAATCCGAGCAGAAAAATGGCCTAGCTCAGTGTAATTTTATGCTGTCATGAGCAAATCTGTCTCATAATAAAGCTGTGATGTGTCAAAATAATGGCAGCGTGATTAGATTTGTTTTTCTGTGTGTTTGTTGAGCTCTTTAAGAGGCATGAGTAAGATGGAGCTAGGATAATGTGTTTAGTGAGGGCAAAAATGGGAGTGAGTGTGTATGTGTGCGTGCGCACCCGTGTGTGTGTGTGTGTGTGTGTGTGTGTGTGTGTGTGTGAGTGCATGTGTATAGGGCTCTACGCTTTGGCTATTTTATGTGGAGAATTGATGAAAGTCTGTGGGAGTAGTTGTTGCTTGTCTGCAGAAACCAGGCATAGTTTTACGTTTGCAACATTTGAGAGGCACTTATCAGCTGTCAGACTGATTTGCCATGCAGCAGCATTCCGTATTGTGCTTATCTCTTTTCACCCACATTCTCATACTCTTTGCACAATGACAAAATTTAAAAAGACACACACACACACACACACACACACACACACATACACACATACACACATACACACACACTCCTTTTTCAAATCCCTGGGGTGTATAGAGGGATGAAAGCTGTATTGCTTGATGTTTGGTAATCTATAGAAAGACACAGCACAGGGCATGCATGCTGCACTGGTGACAGAGTGGACTTCACTTGCATGAGTTTTTATCAGCTTGAGGGTTTACCATGTGTGAGTCATCATCACTGGCCTCCCCCAGCTCAGGACTGTCTCTCTGGGCCTGGCGGATGCGGGGACTGGGGCTTCTGGGTGAGCCCTCTCGACTGCTGGCTGATGGGTGGTATGGTGAACCCCCCAAACTCCCACCCTGAGAAAAGGGTGAACCTGAAGCACACAAAAACTGTCACTGAATGTAGATGCATTACATCCCAGAGCTCTGCATGTCTAACAACACTCTTTAACCATGGTTAAACCATTGTACCGCACAGGCGGTCATGGCTTATTACTTTAATATAAAGCAAGATAATACAAAACAGTGACAATTGAATTCATTATTACAATCAATCACTTGATAATCACTTCATAATTTCCATTTGAAATTATGTAGTTTTTAATGAGCAAACTATGGTGGCCAAGCAACATAACAATCAAACAGAGAAATTAATTGATATGTTTTCTTTGTATTTATGTACTGTTTTACTGAACATAGCTCAGCTTTGAACATAGTTCGGAAAATCAGATTTTACAACCAGAAACAATCAACTTTATGAAGTCAGTTTTATCTAATAAGCAAAAAAAAAACATTTCGTAATCTAGCAGCATTTCAGCTGTGTCTTAAATTTGCTCATAATGAGTTTCTAAGAGCTGGGCAGTTCTCTGAAACAAAAGGCTGACAGTCAAATAAAGATACTGCTGCTTAATTTTCTGAGGAAAGCCTAAAAACTACATTTTCCCTGTATCAGAGTAATCAAAAATGAATCGATGATTATATTTAAGCCATTAAGATTTGGAGTGCATTCTGTGTTATATAAAGGAAAGTGACAGAGAAAGCTCTCACTGCCCTGGTCAACTTGCTAGTATTAATGATTCAGACACATTGATTGCTCATCATTGGCAAGGCTGCAATTAAAGAGGGGCTGGACTAGAATTTTAAATATGCCGAAATGAAAAAGAGGGCCTCGAAGAAAGAGATTCAGAGATAAAATAAAATAAGGTATAGTTTAGAGCATAAATTCATAATAATACTCAACTCATATGACAACAGTATGTGTTTGCAGTATAACGTGCATCTATCCAATTGCCATTTTAACATCCTTTACATTTTAATAAATAACTATGAAACCTGTTTATAATTCCTGTATTTGTTAACAAATTTGAACTTGGTCAACGTGTGTACAAGTGTTTTTATGAGGCAAAGTGTGAGAATAGATTACCACTAGGGGGCAATATAAACTCAAAGGAGGCACGTCAGTTGGTCCAAGTTGACCTTCTTTGAGGCCTTATTTAGACTACAATGTAAAAAGTTTGAATCTTATTTAAAGGTTAGAGGAGGTCAAGAGGTACAAACAGTGCTTCATGCATCTTTAGAAGACTGACCTGTGTGCTCCTGCCTTTGTCTGTCCATCCTGTCCAGACTGTCCAACAGCCCATCGATCTGAACCTTTATCAGCGTCAACTCTCGCTTTATAGTCTGCAGCTCCTCCATTTTCACTGCAGAGAGACAAACCATGGGGGGGTGCCACATTATACAATAGGTTAAGCTAAAAGTAAAAGTAGACAATAAAACAACTCTGAAAACAGCTCTTCAAAAGGAATATTGACTGGGTCAAGACAAGCGACTATCTCTTAATCTGTACTTTTTCAAATAACTGCACACAAACCAATCTATAGTTCTGGCAAGTCTCTTTTGTTCCAACTCCCTCTTCACACACTTTGTCACCCATTTAGGCACTGTGCCATTCTCAAGCTTGTCTCTAAAGTGAGCTCTAGAGAAGGCCATTTGTCCCCAGCACATTGCTTGGCCACCGCAGAGTATGAGGTGGACAAAGTAATCCGTGATGGAAAAAAGCAGAAAAAGAAGAAATGAAGCAAGAAAAAATGGATAAACAGTCCAGAGAGAAATACTGCAAGTACTATAGAGCATTACCAAGCTACAGTCAAAATTACAGACTGAACAAAAAGATAAATGAGGAGACATTATGACTGTGAGATGAAGTCACAGGGAGTTTATGTGAAAAAGCCAACGTCCTGACCCTCTAGTTTTAAGACTCTTGAGATGACCTGGCAATGAGAACTGGTAATGACGTTCTAAACACTTTCTTATTCGCTCCGCTCTATTAATTTGGGGTAACAGCGTGTTCTGATAGGGCTGTCTCTATTACAGAAGGAGAAGCTACAGAGAAGAGGCTTTTAATGAAAAGCCATCTGGAGTCTCTGCCCTTCTGGGTTTAGTAGATTACCCAAAGCCAAAATTTGCTTAAATGGAAATTTTAAATGTATCAAAATTGACAAATGTATAAACAAAATTCAGACTTCAACATTGCTGCTACTTTTTAGCTATACATTATGCACTACAGCCACAAAAAATTGTAGACATCAGTTCATCAGTTTCGTTTGAAATAATGGCTTAATAATAGAGTTTATATGTGTTTGCTGCAGGAGCAGCATCTGATCTTTTTCAGGCTTCATGCTAGATGTTGAAACATTGTCATAAGGATTTGATTGCGTTTTGCCACAAGAGCTTTAATGAGGTCAGGTACCGATGCTGGGTGATTAGGATTACAAACAGAAAAGGCACAAAATGGAGTTCCATAACCCCAGAGAATGTAGCTCCCCTGCTTCACAGCTTAGTGGGGCTTTGTATTTCTATTTCTACTTCTCTTTTCGGTGCCTGGTATTGGGCATGGTGACTGTAGGCTCATGTTTTACTGCTCCAAAGGATTCTAATCTATCGCCTGTACTTTTGGAGTTTACCAAAGCTGTGTGCATGCAACTGAATGTTTGTGGAGGCAATGAATACTTTAAAGGATCCTGACCAATTAGAAGGGATGTCTGGATATTTCTGGAAATTGAATGTACCTTGGTGTTTTTGCAGATAATATCACAGTGATAGAACTATTATAGTAATCCAAATAAAACATGCATATATTTAACATTTTTATTTTTAATTTTTATCTGCCTCTTTTGAACAGATCTACTTTACATCGTGTAAAACTTTCATGATGAGTGCACCAACATAAATGGTTCACAATGTTTTTATATTACACCTTTAGTGTGACTGCAGTCCTTGCATTTTTTTTGTATCAGTCATAATACTGTATTCATTCAAAATAGTACTGTTACAGCTCCTGTCAGCTGCACTGTATGTTGTCCTGAAATATGTTATTGTTTGCTCTTGTGTTGCTCTCTCCTCTTTTTGCAATCTGTGTAGTTCTGTCCTGCCCACACTTGCATAGTCTTGTGTTGTTTCTGTTTTAACGCATTGTATTGCACTATGGTCCATGTATGGCGAATATGGCTGAAATTACAGAAGAGATCTACTTGACTTGATAAACACAAAGTATGTGATCAGGAACAATGTGTGTAGGCCAGGTGCATGTGTGTGGGTAGGTAGGTGAACGTAAGCGCAAAGTGTGTGATCAGGCACACGTGGAGGTATGTTGAGGTGGACAAATGAGTGACTTCATACACTTGGCTCTGCTGGATGAGTGGGGTTTGGAGCTCTTGGAGGATGAGCGCTCTCGGCTTCGTCTCTGCCGGGAGGAGGAAGAGCGGGCTCTCTTAGCCAGGCTGGAGCTGTGGGCCAGTGGAGGTGCCACTGATGGGACACGTTGGTAGTCATACACCCTGAGGAGCACAGTACACACTACTGTTATCACATATTTCTGAATTATCTGCAAACACATTTACATAAGCATTACATAAACACTGAATGACAAAACCTGACAGATGGATTGGTTGTCATTTAGTCATGTAATAGTTATTATGCAGGTTATGCAGCTACTATAAATTTGTTATTGTTCCTAAGCTTCCTACAGTGTACTTTGTAACTGTATGGTAAATGTCATTGTTCAGTATTTAATAGTAGTATTAGTGGTATTAGTAGTATTGACGATAACCACAATATAACATGGAATGTGTATCATGACATATTTCATCACATAATTCATCAGATAACAATGATATTGTGCTATATTGCCCAACTCTAATATTTTACCTGTGATATTTGTTTAATACCTTTATGGGACATAAACAGATAATGTTGACAGGTTTGTACATATAACAGTGTAAAATATAACATAAAAATGTGTTAGAAATGTGCCACATTATATGTTATTTTGGTCTCAAACGTGTGTTAATGCAGTGATAATATACAGTGCCCTCCACAGTTCTTAGCGCCCCTAAAGATTAGTAAACATGGTTAGAAAAAAATGCACCTTTTGGCAAAGTACCTTTATCTCACACTGAAAAAATGAGAACATTCCAACCTTAATCAGAGGGAAAAAACAAATCCCTCATCAAGAAATAATTATTTTCAACAATGATTGGCTCCCCTGGAAATTATAGAAAACACAATTTAACTGAAGCAAGTTTCCCACTTAAATAGTAAGTTTTTGAGTTGATTGGAGTGTGTAAGAACTTTCCAGCTGTAATCGATGACTTCCTGATTAACTGGTGTATAAATATGAGGTAACACAGGGGCCAAATTCCCTTAGTCATCCATCAACAGGGGACAGACAAGAGAACACACAAACCAAATAAAAGATTAGTTTGTTGACCTTCATAAGTGTGGGAATAGTTATAAAAAATAGCTACTTGCATGAAAATGCCAATTTTTACAGTTAGAGCAATAGTTAAAAAGTGCACAGTAAGTGGAACTGTAACAAACTTGCCTGGAAGAGGACCCAATTTTATATTGCCCCCACATACAGTGAGGAGGATTGTAAGAGGCAAAAAAATCACTTTTGGTTAATTACAGGACAAAGTAACATCTTGGGGTTACCAAGTCTCCAACACTTCCATGCCAACAGATTGTTTGGAAGGTTTGCCTTTGTGGTGGGCACTGTAAAATGTTTTTTGAGTCTCTGTTTTATAGTTTTATTGCAAGTAACCATCAGTGATTAAGTTCAGTAATGCATTCAGTTTGCATAGCGTTCTCCATAATGTACTGTGTGTGCATGCTATCAGTGCATTTCAGCACCCCTCAGAGGGCTTGCGCTTGAGCAGTGAGGAGCAGAGAGAGCCAGGTGGAGAAACATCTGACAGGCGTGGGTGCTGAGAGGTTTACCACCATTCTCCATAACTCACAAAAGCATCCAGTGATTTGATTTCTGTACTGCAGCAACTTCTACAGTTATTAATCACTAAGCAATATACTCTGTGTATATTTAACAAATAAAGGTGATCCAAAAGGGGTTTAAATCTTGGCTGTTCAGTGTCTGGCTGATGAAAAAAAAAGAGATTAATGGGTGTCAAAAATGCTTTTTAGAGAACTCATAATGTAAAAGCTCTGTGCTAATTAAAGACTTTTCACAGAACCCTTCTCTAATCCAAGAACCATTTAAAAAACTTTATTTTTAGTGTTTTGTACTCAGGACTAAATCTGGAGGTGCAATGGGATGCCACTGTTTGCCAACTAACATCCCCTGTTTTGATTATAAATAAATACTAAGATGCACAATAACTTGCCATTTATAAAATGTCAACATAAGCAAAGAGTAAAGTTTATAACAGACCATCCCAAAATATGTGATATGGTGATAAATACCATGGTGTAAATACTGTGGGACACATTTGATATGTATCAACACTATAAACACTGCACTGTTTTTTACATAATGACTTAAAACTCGCCATTGCCCCACCAAACCCCCCTCGAGATTTTTTTTCTTCTCCTCCCGAGACTCTTGAGACATGCCTTCTTCCTTATGAGCAGTGGTAAGCTGGTCTTATCTTCCATAAAAATCAAATTGGTACTGTCAGAACCAATCAAAAGCTCTGTGGCAAAGCACTGCAGAAGCTGACAGAAGAGTTTAGGAGCATGTGTCACATAGGATACAGATACCAGCCATGATAAATCAGAGGAGAAAAGCGAGAGAGGATAAAATGAGAGGGAAGGCAGACGCGTATCTGTGGAGACACGTTACACATAGCTTGCTCCAGTTTCCATCTGGTAAGAAAATCCTGTGCTGATGAAGTAAAATACTTGCTACATAAGTTGCCAGTTGGTATTATTACATCTCTGGAAAATACAGCATGGTCTGTATTCGATCCCCTACAGGCCATACCATAGCAACTTTACTTAAAAGAAAATCCCAAACTCATTTTGACCATATAGAATTAAAGTATATAAGAAGCTACTTAAAGGACCACTCCAGCCCAAAACAGACACAGATTTTTTTAGGAAAATTCTCTTCAGATAATATATGTTAAAAGTGACAGAATCTTTTAAAAAGACGGTGAATGCAGAAGGATGCCAGATGTTACACCAGCATAGCTAACGTCATACCTGTATTTAGTATCCTCCACATGAACCAATGATCTATCAATGAATTTCTCTATATGTATTTGGATATTGCATGCTCAGTATTGTAGTAACATAATACTGTTGGACACAAAATACCACAGGCTGCTACATAACATATTAAATTATAGTTTTAAGCTGGAATACCCATTTACAACAACACAGTGTATAATGATTTAGTTTATAGAGTGGTGATTGGTGGAGCATTAACTTCTATTACATTAGAATCAGAAAACTTTACTGAACCCAGAGGAAATTGCTGAACACGTTAGCTACATTAGCCTTCTAGCTCCAGTGCAAAATTGAAGAAGCATACTTCAGATAAAACTGTTAGATGATCATTTACATTTGTAGTAAGGGGGAAACTGTTTGTCATGAATGTGCACTAAAGCCACGATGACCAGGTCAGGTCACCCAGTATCTAATTTTTGAGTGACAGCTGAAATAGTATGCTGATTACGAGTGTATCAAGAAGACAGGATTAAAACGAGAGAAAGCCTTTAAGCTCCTAATCCACAACTGAGCAGATAAGACCGAGTAAACAATTACACAGATACTCCTTTGGCAGCTGCTGTTCAGAGCGTTGAGAGTTCATTTGCAAATTGGATGGTGTTTATTTAGTTGTCCAGTGTCAACCTCTGAAGCCTTTACACTATTCCTGCTAAATAAATAAATAGCCCTTGTGCTTGGTGTGAGCAGATTGCTGGAGGCTTTGGCTTTTTATTAAACAAGCTTTGAAGTGACTGCAGTTAATTGGTGTGGAGAGATGGCAGACATGCTGTTTTGTGATTTCAGCGTAGGTGCAGTAATTGCAGCGGGTGCCAGTCAAACCTTGGATAAAGCTGAGGAAAAGCCTCATCTCTTAAATAAAGTCTAAATCTCCAGCCCTGTTCTCCTTCTCAGAGAAGCTCCCCAAATGAGCAGCTTATGACGGAGTGGGAGAGAAGACGAGTGATGCACAAGGCCATGAATACACTGTGAAAGATATCTTCAGGCCACCACCACAGCCAAGTAGTAATACCTCTCTCACTGTGCTCTGTATAGAGAGAGGCTTTAGATTCTTACACTCTCTTTAGGTGGTAAAGTCCTTTAACTGAGTTGTATTATGTAAAGAACGGCAGGCACAAGCGCTTTGATGTGCAGCTGGAAAGAAAGCAATCCCTGACTGAGACAATGAGAGTGTTCTTTCTCTCTCTCTCTGACTCTGTCTCTGCCTCTCTCAAGATGACGTAGGTGGAGGCTGGTGGCAGCAGAGTGGTGCTTTGTGTTTGTGTGGAAAAGAAAGAAAGACTGAGGGGGAGAGAAAAAGAGATGAGAGAGTGGTAAGGGAAGGACAGAGTGATGAAGTGAAAGTGAGTGAGGGAGAGAGAGAGAGAGAGAGAGAGAGAGAGAGAGAGAGAGAGAGAGAGAGAGAGAGAGAGAGAGAAAGAGAGAG
>JBBPDE010000017.1:6271827-6282798 GCA_037974605.1 Nannopetersius ansorgii | reverse complement strand
GTAACGGATTACGTTACAAACTACATTTTGGAGCATGTAATCTGTAATCTGTAGTGGATTACATTTTAAAAGTAACCCAACACTGCCAACTTAAAACACCAGGAGCACCAGTTTATTCCAGTAAATAGCATATGAAAAGGGAGGAGTTAAAATATGACCTATATGTGAAATGAACAGTATGATCAGTGAGGCCAGTGCTATTCAGGTATAATAAGGCTTTGAGAAATCAAGACATCTACAAGAGCACAGTCTTGTTCGAATGTTGAAGGTGCATGACTATGTGTGTGAGAGTTGCTGCAACTAAAAGTGCCATGCGGAATATAAATCTTTTCATTTTTGTGCAGGTCACAAACGTAGCTGGGAGAGAAGAGAGGCAGAGCTTTAAAGGTGCTAAGAGGCTTTTATGAAGACAAAAGAGTCCATCAATATGCAGCAGCTAGCTCAGGCTATGTGGTCATCACTGCCCATTTGCTTGTGTCCTATTGATCTGTGTCTCTACACAAAGGGGAGCGCCTCATTGATTAATGTCTTCAACCACGCTAAAGCTATTACACGCTCAACCACACTAAGTACCCCACATACACACATCAGCTAATTATCGTTCAGTAGATTTACACGCGCACATACACACTCACAAAGGAACACAGGTCCGCAGCAGTTGTGCTGTGATGCATGAAGGGACAGAGAAAATGATTAGGCCGAAAGCACATGTTCCACTACAAACAGGCAAACAGATGGCTAAAACCTCTGACTGACAAGGGATTTGTAAGCGGAGTTATACAGTATGCACAGCACAGTGTCACAAACATGTCAGCCCACGCTTGATGTTTTATACACGCCAGTTCATGATTTACTAGAGGTGACAAGAGGCAGCTGTATCGATCTTAACACACCCTCTGATCTGGAGCAAACAAACTCCAGCAGGCCTCAGGAGAACTGAAGAAGTTGCTCTTGCTCTCCCGCTCTGACTCCACCATCATCCAAGATAAAAAAAAAAAAGTGTTTCTCCTCTAAACCAATTGCTGATGGAGAACCACAGCAGTCAAAACCGCTTATTTATATTTGACAGGTTTTCCGGTGAATTTTCTTAATTCAAATGCACACCATTTTAGCATGAATAAAATACATTACGTCAACACAGTTGCCATATTAATTATTATGTTTTATTAATGTTTAAATTAATAAATGTATTTTCCCTCACACACTAGGATCTCATAGCTAAAATCAGTAGCAGCGGTCATTTGAACACCTGGACTTTACCTGTGTTTTTGTTCATTTCTATAGATTGAGTTTTCAAAAATTGTGTAATTATTATGTAAAGAATGTAAGATCTAAACTGTAAATATGATCTATGGGGTAAGTGCAAATCTACTGCACATATTATGAAAGCAATGTTAAAAATAAATGTGTAATTATTTTGCATACATTGTTATTTTTATGATTAAAAATCAAAAGCTGTGTGTCTTTAGGGATTGCAACAGTCTTTAAAGAAATTATTCAAATAAAAGGGCCTCATGTAATGATATAAATCAATAGCAATTTTTTTCAAATAGGCAGATCAATACAGCAGTGTAGCATGATGATGTTTTTTATGCATGGCCAACACTACATTTTCCACTGAACATGTTGCTAACGAAAAACATGACATTCTCATCTAACAGGGAGCTTATTCAGCCAGCTGACCAGCTGAAAAGATATTGGATTTTTCTTTCCACTGCCTATGTCATTTACTGCTCAGTACTTCAGCTGCTGTCAGAACAGAAAAACCCAACTAAGTCCATTCAAAATATGCTGGATTATATCTTCAGCTTTTTCTTTTACTTTGCATGGATTCATGCTTAGTGTTATTATGAAAGTGTGTCCAATTAACATGAATAATAAAATGGGCAAAACTGCAGACCTAGCTATGTCTTCTGGCTATGAAACTTATCTAAAATGTGGAATAGAGAGTACTCAACAAATGCTAAGAAAATTCTGAGCAAGTAAAAAAGCATTACATTAGTGATAAAGTATTAAAGGGAACCTCATAAGGCCAGGCTTATATAAACCGGGGAAAAGTCGTTTAGGGTCTGAATGTCCCGGCAAATCGGTCTATTCTGCAGCTCCTGAAAATGGCACTAATGAAAGGGAGTTAAAGTGTTCCACAGTGATAAGAGCAGGGCTGGGGAGAGTTTCTGTATCATTGCAACAACACTGCACAGTCAGCACAAAGCACTCTCTAAAACACAGTAGAAAAGAGGAAAAGCAGAAAAAAAAGTGAACATAGTGAAGTTTATTGGCTCTCTTGTAAGTGAGAGTGAAAGGTTATGTGCTTCTAGTTTATGATAACATTTACGACACACACACACACAAACATGTGCACACAAAACATATGTAACCCTCACATCAATGACTATATTTCATCACTGTTGTGGCAGAAATCATATCAAGGAAATTGTAACTTTAAACAGGAAACCAAAAAGTTCTTACTTTAACAATGAAGTAAATTAAGATTTTTAATCCAAGTCACTCTGGACCAAGTGCATGCATTTTTATTCACACATTCTAAAGGGCAAGTGATGATATAACCTTATATTAAATTCTCACTGTAACGTAAAAAATATATATTTGATAACATCAGCAGCATTTACATTGCATGAATATTTGATGATGACCAATTGAAGTGATCCAAAATGTATTTTTATTAACTTACATTAAAATCAAACAGTTTTTCTGTCTCCCTGCGCAGTTACCATTCTAAAAACACACAGCAGTGAATATTCGGCACTATTTTTGTCAATTTTCCTGTCCAGACATACCTGATTAAAGTCATTTTTAATTGCCAGGTTTAGTGGCTTTTTTGTTTGAACAGAGAAAACATCAAACTGTGCTGGACACCGACCCTCCAGGACAGGAGCGGGACACCCTTGATTCACACATTTCACACATATACACATTTCAGGCAAGAGACACACAAAGTATTTTGGATAAATTAAGTCACCCTGTTAAAGTGTGGCATTCAGCAGAGGGTTCACCAACTGCAGATGAATAAAGGATGAGTCAAATACTCCTGCAGCTGTCACAGGGTGGAATGCCCAATGGCATCCCACAGCATGGACATCAGGATGGTCATTTGCATTTTGTTATATATTTTGATATACGTATATATAGTGTTTGTATTCTAAAAATTCAATTACTTGTTTGTGTAGCTGTACATTACCCTGTGTTTTGGCTGCCCAAACAAAGTAAAATATGCTGTTGTATGTTGCCATTTTGTCTTTACTTCTGCTTCAAAGAATGGTTTGTATTGTGGATCAAAAACACAACACATTTGTACATCATTTCACCCTTTCATTTTACTTGACGTACATGACCACGACCAGAGGACAACATGAAGAATATGTGGTCTCAAAATGGCACAACAAGTCTGGCTTGTAAACACAGCATGTAAATCTAGCATTCTTTTGAGTACTCACTGCTCAGTGGGCTAAAGCCAGATGACCTTTGCTGTGGTTGAAGTGGACAGACTGACAAAGAGCTCCATAAAAGCACGTGAAAGCCTCCCTAGGGGGAGAGTAATGGAGCAGTATGGAGAGATCTCACGGGTGATAACTGCCTAGCGCCCACATTGCATACTAAACCCACAAGATAGACCCACCAGTAAAACTGCATGCACCAATTTACTCTGACCTTGAGAATACTGCTCCTGTACTGATGGTAAGGCTGGGCAAGATTCATGCTTTGACTAATAAAAACAGTTGCCGAAGACTTCTGTGCTAGAAAAATAATTGCAGGGCACATATCCTATTTTTCCCCTTGAAGATCACTTATGACGTGTGTCAGTTTACATATCTAATTTCTACATACCAAAATTATTTCTACACATAAAGTGCCATGGACTATATAGAATAAAACTAACATTTAAACCTATTAAACAAAACATATCAGTGTGTGCTTATGGTGTTCCGTGGGATAGTTTTTCACTCTTTTTATGACAGACTAGCTAGAACCTAAAATAAACTCACAGAGACTAGTCTCTAGCCTGACAGTCCCCAAAAGAAATCAGGTTTTAGGCCAGATTCAGATTTTTTACATGCAACATGGGGATGGCCTCGGGTTTGGTTTATTTTAGTGATCTTTAATGCACACCCACAAAATTTGACTGATAATAAATGCTTTCATTCAGTCCACTCAAGGGCAAAGTAACAAGGCACAAGCTGTATGTGAGCAGGTACAATTTCAGGTCAGGTTCAGATTTCAAATTCAGCAGCAGCAGTTGGGTCAGGCCAGGTAGGGACTCGAAGCTGTGGGTTTGGGTTTGTGCTTTAATCTCAAGCTCATGTAGACTTTTAATATAGCATGATTTAATAATTGGCTCTAAAAGAATAGCGCATCACTCTATAAGATATAAAATCATGCACAGAGTTTATTATTCAACTTAACATATTGGTGTTACAAAATGAGTCTGATCCCCAGTTACAGCTGTCAGTCCTGTTCTGTTAGTATATCTGGTCCATTTTTACATGGGAATGTGAGTCTATTGTAGGTTTTATTAACACCACTCTCAAAATCCTGCTCTTTGTTTACTGATGGGGAAATGTTTACACTTAACGAGCGCACAATGCTATTCTCTGGGTTTCCTGAAGATAAAAAGTCAATCATTGTGTTCTGGCTTATTATCTTGGATTCTCACACTTCATAGAACTGCAATGCACTGTTCAATCAAAGACAATACAAGTTTGGACTGAAATTACATCTGCTAATAGAGATGTTGTTAAAATGTTTCAGGTATATTTCAGCAGTGTCTATCTTTGCAACTCCATTTTTAGCTTATAGACCAAGAAATGAACAGCATTTTATATATATAAAAAAAGAGCAAGAATAAAAATACATATTCTATGAAATGGGTCTTTTAAAGCAAAATAAAGCTGCAACAGTTTTAGCCTTGAGGTGGCAATATCATATTCCTCACTCAAAAATACATTTTGATATACTGCATAGCCCATAGATAGAAATGAGATAGAATTAACCTTCTCTCTTCATGATATTATGGAAACCAACTCATTTACTTAAATCCACCAACAAAACAATCCCAAGCATTCATGCTGAAGTTGTACGCAGATGTTTCAGCCCAAAATACTTTTTGAATGTGCCAAACAGCCATCCAGAACTGAAATCATTTACATACGATCACTGTCTGAAGGAAACCATGACTCTTGTTGATTTAATGACTTGCATTTGGCCTTTACGTATAAAAACTGTTGATAAAAGAGCCATTTGAAATGAAACAAAAATACAAAATAAAAATACATTGTATTACAAGCAAAAAAAACCCCCACTTATGTCATTTTTGTAAAACTCCCAATTCCGTTATGTAAAAAATACAATTGTATATGAATACCAATTTGTATATGAATCCACATAAGTAAAGTGGAGTTCAGGGGGGAAAAAAGTCCAAAATAAATATAGAATATTCCACTTTAAACTGTTCCAATCTCTTGAGATATTTAACACGTGTTCCTTGAAGATGAGAGAACATTTCAGAAAACTACCCTTCACACAGACAGACAGCCCTATCTCACACATTATAGAACTGTTAGAACTGTAACCTTGTTCTGTTTGAGTTAAATATTAAGACAATCTGACTTTCAAATCACACTCAGGTTACAGGTGTGCACAGGAGATTAAAGCACTAAAGGAGTATTACTGTAATTAAACCTTTCCATGCTGGCCAGATGCGAATAAGTGGATAACGTTCAGACATTCATGGAAGGATGTCGGCCAGTTAATCTGATTACATGATAGATGAGTAAATCTCTCAGTTAAATACGGAAGGACAATATAAGGTCGAAAGCAAAGCAAAAAAAGCCTGCCTTCCTGCATCAACAAATAATAAAAAAAAGACCATGAATGTTTCTGTAAGGACTGGGGAAATGTTTGGAATGGGTGGAGCCAGTGCAAAACCCATCACTGCAGACCATCTGTAGTGGATGTGCACAGGATGCTGCCGTATACATCCTTCATCTGACTTTCAGAAGGCAGTTTCCTCTTAGCTTTGTTAATCAAACTTTCCTGCACAGGTCAAAAAGTCCACATTTCATTCAGGCTCAGATGCTAATTTGAATGTAGTTCACCAAGTTGAATCCAGTTGTGGTAGACAGTGGCTGTAATTGGCCTGGCAGTGCTGTGAAAAAAGTGGAGGTTCAGCCTGCTATTGACAGCCTACAGGTTATTAGAAGCTGTCAAAGCTGAAAGATTAAAACGCTTGGCTGAAAGGCTTTTTATTGGACACAACGTAATGTCCAAAAAAATGTTATTTTGTCATTTTTAGAATGTAGAAAATCCACGTAAACTTTATTGCATTCAGTAGAACAAGGGCAATCTTAAAGTATATTTTAGTATTTCTCTAGCTATACTGTTCGCTGTTCTAGCTGCAGATCCTGCAAGAAGCAGTCATATATTTATACTGTAAAAATTAAAAAGGTTTTGATTCAGATTTCATCTAACAGGCTGCCCCCTGCTTCACTTGGTGAATGTGTTAAATGCAGAGGTTGAATTTCGTGCTGTTGTGTGTTCATGTATGACAGAATGATCACTTCACTTTAAGGGCTTTTGAAAACATAATTACTTTAATAATTAATCTCATATAAATCTTCTAGAATCAAGTGTTATATGTGAACATTCCACAGCACAGAGAGCAAACAGCATTAAGTCATTCGCCAAGTGAAGCAGCGGGCAGCCAGAAACACAGTGCCCGGGGAGCAGAGGTGCCACTAGCAGTTTTGGGAATAATGCTTTCAAGTTGAAATATTTCAAACTAAATTAATGTATAAGAACTAAAAGAACACTGTCTCAAAATGAGGCCTCGCAGGTGTGCTGTTTTTATTTTGGCTTTTGACTGTTGTGGGTACAGGTGGATCTCCTGGTAGCCTCCTTCAGTGCCCCCTCTTTCTCTCTCACACACAGTCTGGCTCCTCGCTTTAGATGGCCTTACTTACTGCAATGGGCAACAAATATTTAACTGCTATACTGAACATAAAACAAATTTATATAGACTACAATTTGATTTAAATCACTGGCTTAACACTTAAAATACAGCATGGCCAATATATGGCCACCAAAGACGGAGACCCCTACTCAATATGAGAACATTTTTATACCACATACTATATAAATGTATTACTCTCTTGTAATTTGTGAAGGGTGAAACATTTTAGTCACAAAATGTAATGCAAGCTTCTCATATACGTAATTAAAAACCTTTTTTGTTGGCCTTTTTGAGTCACTGTCCACTTCGGCTGTTTTATGGCCTATACTTAACTGTTTAATATATTATCTTAGCTAAGTGATTGCTAGAAACGCACACAAAACATGTAGTTACATTTACAGTTAGCCAAATTTCACAGAGGACTAAACAAGGCTGGCTTTAACTAGTGTTTTGGGCACATTAAATAACATACTCTGTTGTGCCCTTGGTTATGAAGTCAGTGCCGTCTAAATCAAATGTGTGCTCTCTGCATAAAACATATTTTGGGTATGTGTCTGCCAAAATGTGAGGTCACATACAGATTTGTTTTACACTTTTTTTTTCAACAGGAAACAGTGGATGCTCCAGTTTTATTCCACTGGAAATGGGGATTAAGGATTAAGTCTCTCAGTATTAGTGGTGTTACAGTAATTTCATCACTTTTTGTCTGCATTACATTTCACTAGAAGTGCAATGTTAGGTGTAAGCTGTTAGGCTAAATCTGGTGTTTACTACTAGGGAAAACTAAAAAGGTTGTCTTAAGCGTGAGCTAAAGAAGATGGACAGAGAATTTAAATGAGAGAGAGAGGTCAAACCTGAGACAAATCAAGGAAAAAACTATTCTAATTCAGAGACACAGAAGACGGAGGAAAACAAATGAGAATGTGAGAGCAAACTACTGCACACTGCATAAAGCCCCAATTCCATTTGTTCTTATCAGAACTTTCAAAAATGGGAATGCAGTGAGCAGCTATAAGGTCTACCAAATGGTACACATAAAATAAACTCAAATCTGATCACTTATGCAAAGGCACTCACTCACTCACACACCAGCATGATAAGAAAGACTCCAAAAGATGCTGTGGAGCTTTGTTACTCTGCAGGGTGCTAAGAAGTACTTGGGTCTGTCTGCAGTCTGTTTCAGCTCCATTCAGCACTGATCCGTGATTGTGCTTTGGGGCGGATGTGATGGATTTCAGCACAGTGTGGCAGTGACATCACACTGTAAATCATGGCAGTGCACACAAAGGCACTGCTCTGTGATTACACGTTATTAGGCTAGCCTTAATAGAGAATTCATCAACCACTACTCAGTGCACACATACACAACACAGCACATCATCTTTGCATATGCACAAACATACATACACATACATGTACACTGTTTTGTGTGTGAGGGCATGGACCCATGCTGAGAGTGAAAACCCTTTGTATTTCTTTTTTTTAATTGAATTCTGACATTCTTTACTTTGAATTTAATTTTGAATGTAACATTGGCTTTTTTAACTTTGAATTTCATTTTGTTTCCCACCATGCAATCAAATAAAATATACTGCTCAAAAAAATAAAGGGAACACTTATACAACACAATGTAACTTCAAGTCAATCACATGTCTGTGAAATCAAACTGTCCACTTAGGAGGCAACACTGATTGTCAATGAGAGAGTGTAGACTGTAAATCAGTGTTGCCTCCTACGTGGACAGTTTGATTTCACAGACGTGTGATTGACTTGAAGTTACATTGTGTTGTATAAGTGTTCCCTTTATTTTTTTGGAGCGGTATAATTATATAATGTTGTACTGACAGTGAGTTGCACCCCCATGTTACTGCAAAACACCTAAAGGGTGACCTGATGACAAGTGATTCAGTGGCAGCTACAAGACAAGCACTGAAGACTTCATGGCCGAACTCCAAGATGCACTCCACTTTTGACCACAAAGAACATTAAAGGTCGATTAGAAAATGCCAGGAGAAATTTGGATAGGTCTGCAGGGTTTTGGTAAACAATTCTATGGACTGATGAAACTAAACTGGAACTGTTTGGACACATGGACCAGCGGATGTCTTGAGTGAGAGAGGCCAGGCTTATGACCACAAGAATATTGTCCACACAAGGAATACTGTCCTCAAGCTTAGAGGTGGGTCACTGATAATGTGGAGATGTTTTTCTGAGGCAGGAGATAAAAATGGCATCATGGATCCATGGCATCATGGATTCTCAGAAATACCAGGACATTTTAAAGAGGAATGGTACGCTTTCTGATCCTAAACTGAATCCTGATGATCATCCTGATTTTCCAGCAACCGTGTTCTTGTGTTTTGGTTTTAAAAAAATGCCTAAAAACGCCTATTTTTTAGTGTAAACCATAAACATACCTCCAAATATGCTCCCAGAATACTTTGATGTCATTTTAAACTCAGTTTAATGCTTTACCCTTAAAGAAAATGTAAAGGTAAACCCCTATTCGCCTTTTAATTAAAATTTCCCATAAAGATATGCAATCCGTGACGGTGAACGATTTTTGGGGATCCCTGATCTACTCAGGCTAAAAATTTTGTTGGAAAGATCTCCTGGAGATCTACAGAACTGTGGAGTTTGAAGTGCCTGAGTGCCTTCCCCATCGAGATATGCACCTCGGAAGGTATATATATATATTAGGGCTGTTAAAAATATCGCGTTAACTATTTCCGTTAATTTATTTTCTATAACGCTTTAAAATACATTGATTGCATGATTAATTTTTAAATTAAACGCCTCTCTGCATTGCAGTACCACACAATCAGTGTGGGCAGTATTGCGCTACGTCGGCGACCAGCATGCCAAAAGAAGACACTTCATGTGGCCACCGCTGTTTTTCAGTCAAGCTAGAACGGAAGATAAACACACGCTGTTAAATGAACAATTTCGCTTTAAGTTACTATCAGAGGGAGATTTGGACCAGACAAGGGTAATATTTGTGCTTTGCAAAAGTGAATTCAATTACCACCGAAGCACGGTGGTATAACCTCATATACCACAAGGCGAAGCATCCCGGTGTGGCAGAGACAGCGGAGGGAGGGGGTCTCTGACAGTTGCAGGAGTTTGGAGCGAGAGGCGGGACTTTAGTTAGGCTTTGTCCTTTAATTCAGGTCATTTAAAGCTACATTTTTGTCTTAAGACAGAGATTCTTTCAGGTTTAAAGATGTTAGGTATTTTCTATTCAAAAGTAAGTTTTGTTTTTATCTCACAGCTTTTAAAAATGTGAGCGTTGGAAAAAAACAAATAAACATAATGATGACTCAGTGTGTTCATTATATATTATATATTGGGTTGACATAGAATTGCGATTAATCGATTCATTTTTCCCAGATTTGAGATTAACTAGTTAATTTTAATTATTCGCTTTACAGCCCTAACTTGACCGAAAACAGTGATGACGTAATCAACAACCGCAGACTGCACGCACCAGACTGGACTACAGTCAACTTGTCTCTAGTGTGGGCGCATTTCCATATATCTAAAAGGGGTTCTCCGCTGACTGGTACCAGCTCGGTTTGGTCCAGTTCAGTTCTACTCCCTCCAGTTTGGTTTCGTTCAGTTTTCCATGACAACTGGTTGCTATAGAAACCAAACATTCTGAGAAACAATCCGTGCGGGGTCTCTAAGCTGAGGTAAACAACACGGCATCATTACAATTTCCAGCATGGGGATGAAATCAGAGGGGTTTTATTTCTTGGTTTGTGACTGTTTGCCACAAAACTGAGTCAAATGGCTTACCAGACAAGGCTTAAAGAAGCAATGTTACAGTTAGTTAGCGTTAATGTTAACGCTAGCGCTAATGCTAACATTAATGCTAACGTTCAGATTTTAGATACAGAACAAGTAGAGTAAAGTTGCACCGAGCCAAGCTGGTACCAGTCAGTGGAAATCCCCATAAGAAAGACACCCGGAAAGCCCTTTGTAAAGCGTGGAATGCCGACATT
>JBBPDE010000017.1:6250143-6264163 GCA_037974605.1 Nannopetersius ansorgii | reverse complement strand
ACACACACACACACACACACACACACACACACACACACACACACACACACACACACACACACACACACACAAACATGCTCACTGGCTCTGCTCTGCAAGGAATGACTCCATTAGCCTAGACCTCTGCCCATGCACTGAGATAACCAAGAGGAATAGATGAATGATCTGATTGGAAATATACACCACGAAGAGAAGAGTCAGGGATTTTGGATAGATGGATTCTGTCCTACCTTTGCTGAAAGGAGGTGGTTGCGATGGAGCCCCTTTCGACCCTTTTCCATGCCACACTGTTCAGTTGTGGATTACGACCTTATCTAAACCGCAGAAACACCACTTTGGCTTAAAGCACAGTCAGCATTACACTACCTTTGATCTTTCTGAATAAGGTACACATTAGCATTACCAAACTGTGCCTTACCAAAGCCTACCAAGAACAGAGATGGACGAGAGCATGTAAGGAAAGTAAGAGCAATATAAAACCAGCTATCAGCTGTTGCAAAAGAAGAATGTGGTATTTAACATTGCCAAACAGAGTCAGCATATTCCTCATAGTAAAATGCAACTAACCTGTTCATGCTCCATACACAAATGGGTTTGGAACACTGATCAAATTGATTCTAAAAATTGAACTTATTTTTGTAAAAAATGTAGGGTCTGTTTTGCACACATTAGATCAATATTATTCGATTAACATCGAAGCACATTTTAATCTGCCTAGTTTCAGTTAGTTACATCCATAATCCAACATAATTGTCCAGCTCAGAAGAGTACATTTTAAGAACTCAATTTGTGGTCACTCAAAACACAGTTAAGTACAATACATAGTATATTACATAATTTGATTTGGTTGAATGGGATTTTCCATAAAGCTACAGTTGCTAAGACATATTTGTGTGTGGAGAATGGACAGAAATTGCAATAAATGTTCATATCTATCAGTTTATAAGCCATACAACCACCTTTGTTCACATGTTGAGTTTTAAGGTGTGTCAGCAGTTCTGTGTCTCCCCGTATCTGCAAGTAACAAACTCAGGCAGCGTTGTAGGCTAGCACACAAGGCTCTGGTCTCAGGATCCAGACCCCTAAAGTGGCTGAGGTTCTGCTAATGTGAGCACAGTCCAGCATCTCTCCTCACCCTATTAATCAGCCAGTGGTGTGAGCAGCACAGCCAAGTATGGGGTAGTAACAGGACCTCTCCCACTGCGCCACCTCATTAACAATAAAGGTTTTTCTGTCATGTGACCCCAATACTGCAATGCCCACTGTGGCTATCAACAAACTGACCCAGTGTTGATCGATCCCCCACCCTCCCACACGGAGCCCTCAGGCTCTCCATGTTCGTGGCAGATGGAGTGGGCCTATTATTCTAGCCTTGCAGCCTGTCCTGCCTGACCAGACTGTTGTCTCCACTGGCGGTAATGAAAACAGATGACAACATGCTGGAAGAATGGGGCAGAGGGACTGAATCACCCCCCTATACCACATACACAGGACACCATTATCTAACAATAATCAAAACATATCAAATCTGGACATATAGAAAGCACTGTTATTATAGGCCAAATACTCTCTGTAGGAACTATGTGTAAAAGCATACTTCAGGGACAGCTGTAATAGCTCATGATGGATAGTGCAGTCAGACTACTTCAACAGTCTGGACAACAGCAGCGTCACAGCACTGATTTTAGGCTTGACTTGGAGACCTCTGCGGAATACCACTGCACATCATCTCAAATCCCTAACCGTATCCCCAGACAGACAGGCATAGATATTTATAAGACATACACATGCCCTGTCTGTGTTCTCTAGTGTGTATTTGTTTGTCGAAGCTGACCTTACAGAAGACACCTATATGAATATTCCTGTGTATTTGCCTGCCTGGCAGATTTTACAAATGATGAATAATGGGTAAACCATTTTCCTTCCAGACATTAAAAATAATTACACCTACACCTGTTACCAATACTTACACTTCACTTGCTAATGCTCATGTCTGCTGAATAAGCTCTTTTGCATCTTTTTTAACCTTGTACATAGTGAGTGTTTGTGTGTGTGTGTGTGTGTGTGTGTGTGTGTGTGTGTGTGTGTGTGTGTGTGTGTGTGTGTGTGTGTGTTTTCAGGTTTCAATTTTAAATCTCACAAAGCAAAACTATTTACTTTTTCCAATGAATTACTAATTCTTTATTACAATGAGGTAGTTTTACATTAAGGTTTTACAAAATGCATTATAGACCACTTTTAAGTATTTTCTTTATTATGACATATGCTATAGTGAGCAGGACACATAAAGATATCAATTCTATGTCATGATTTATACGGCTTTGATGAGACAATACATAGTGTTTCCCATTATTTATATAGGTATATATACAGCTCAAGAAAAAAATAAGAGACTACTGTTATCTATTTTTTAATTCAGCAGCTCTATGAGTGAACATTCCATGCCAATATCTGTTAAATTCCCACACAAGCACCTCATTCTGCTTCGTGAGGTATAGATTAGGTGATCACCTGAATCAAATCTTATTTAAAGAGAAAAAGTCTAAAAAAAAAAAACCACTGCTGTAATCAATACTCTCCTCTTGCAATGTGACCAGTTGGTTGGCAAAACACTATTAGAAGTTTGTCAATGGTAATTATAGCCATTTGTGAACAAGAGATTTATTTTCTTTGATTTATTTAAGTTCTGTAATCACTGCATTGGTCCTCTTATTTTGCTGTTTTGTCATTACCTTTAAAATGATGCTTTAAAGAACAATTTTATTTGGAAATTAGGAGAAATATTGTTATTAGGAGCAGTTATATTAGGAGCAGTTGTTAAAACTAGGGCAAAGCTGTTCAGTTTAATAGTTGCACCAAAGATAAAACCTGATGTCACGGTCGCCTCGCCCTCCCCCCGTAGAATCCGTTCCCAGTCTCCCGAGTATTAGTTTTGTTATGGTTTGTTTCTTTTCTCATGTCCCCAGTGTTCTGTTCTCTTTCTACTTTCGTTACTGTCTCTATGTCTGTCCCGGTCCCCAGCTTTCTCGTATCCCAATCCACCTCTGTTCCTCCCTTCCAAGTCCCCACGCTTCATTTGTATCACGTCCCGTCATTATTGGTTTCACCTGTTCCTCGTTTAGTTTCATTATTTAAACCCCAGCCTGACCCCTGTTCCACAGATCTGTGTTTGTCTTTCTTTGCGTGTTGTGTGTTCTGCCTTGTGCCTTGCCCAGAGTGTGTTCTTTGTATTTATGGTTGTTTTCTTGTGTTTCTTTGCAGGCTCGTGCTCCAAGCGTATCAGAGTTTCGTGCTGCGATCTGGTTACCTCTTGTTTTCTCTCACTTGTATGCGAGGAGGTACATTCTATGTTAAGGTTTGGTTTATTTTCTGGAGAAGCACGAGCCTTGCTATTTTGGATTTCGTGTTTTCAGTTTGTTTTCTTGTTTCTTGTGACCCTGAGTCGGGAGGTTTTCATCCTTTGTTGTATTTGTTTGTTTTTGTACTTCTGTTCATTTATTAAATCACTGTTCCATTCAGCCTTGGCGTCCTCCCCTTCCCTTACATGAAATGCAGCATGACACCTAAGAAACTGAACATTTTTGCAGTGGTCTCTTATTTATTTCTGGAACCGTATACATATATATATATATATACGCCCACATAACCTGACACTTTACAAATACAAACCTGTGTGTGTGTGTATGTGGGACCTCCTCTGGCAGTGCTGCGTTAAAGCACCTGGGTCTGTGTTTCTCTTTTGTGACAGTGTGTTGGAGTGGAATAAAAGCTGCTGCATCTGCTACCTCACACCATCACTGATTTAATCGCACAGCTGGCACAACACACAATCGCAGCAAGCACATATGCAGCGAACAGCACAGTGAAAGATCACCTCCTCAGCAGCGGCAATATATTCTTTAACACTCTCCTCTAGAGTTTCCCTCTATCCCTCTCTCTTTCTGTCTGCTTCTGTCCCCATCTGTGAGTGTCTTTGTCCTTTCTGCCTCTTTTCAATGTGAAAAACACACCACAGAAGCGATATGATTGATGAAGTAGAAAGTGGGTTCATGGTCTTGGGCTCTAAATCTCTTCAGTGTTGGTAAAGAATGATGGTGATCCCAGGAGAAGTGTGTGTGTGTGTGTGGGGGGGGGGGGGCTAATTCCCTCAGGAGCTGTGGTCTCCAGGGCGACCTATTCTCACCTTAGGTGCCTCCACAGCTGAGTTACAGGCTCGGTCAGCTAAAAATATAACACCCCAACACAACACACACTTCATGCAGCATGCAAACCTTGGACACTCCTGGTCAAATGCATTTCTTTTGTGTATATTTAAAGTGAAAAAGTATAAACAAAAACTCTGCATCACATTACTGAAAAAAAAAACTACTTAGAACAGTTGTCGATGTTAATGCAAAACTACTTGAGTTTTATTAACTTAAAAAGTCAGAACAATTGTGACAAGTTGTCAATTGTGACAGTTATCAGGAAACCTTTCCTGCAACCTCAACACAAAAACACAAAAATCTAAAGAAGGCAAAACAACATCCATACAACTACCCATTTGTGATTTGGGTCCACATGGCAGCCACTGAAGTAGGAAAAACTGCACGAGTAGATAAGTATGAAGAACCTTTTTAGCATTTAACAAAAACTCCATATAAAGCCAACAGCCAAGTGAAAAGGAACTTGTAATAAACATTAAAGTTATAATTGAAGCACATTTTGTGCATTTATTATGTGTTTTTTTGTCTTTTTCTCAAAAGACTGAAACATTAAAAAAACAGAAAACATCTGGTGTCAATACTGTATTTATTTAGTGGTTATTAATGAAAACTAATATGGCCAGTGAACAGTTTGACTGCACACAAGATAAAGACCACCACATGCACTCACAAACATACATAGAATTCCAGGAGCACAGAAGAAGTTCAAGACACATTTTCTTACTACCGTTTCATCAATACCTGACTGACTGATTACAGCAGAGAAGCAGAGTCAGCTAAGCGAGTGAAATCAATTTAAGCAAAAATAGATATAACGTGAAGTAAATTTGAGACGCCATTGCTGAGCAAAGCAGAGCAGCGGGCTGCAGTGCACAATAGGTAAAGAGAGGGAGGGCAAATGCATGTGTGTCACTTATCGCATAAACAGATTGTGTTGTGCCTTTTGAGCCCCCTGACTGGGTTTTCACTGGAGGTCCTGGAGGAGATAAATTCAATCTTCTTCTGTGCTCTGATTTATTCCTCTGTTCCTCCGAATCCCACTCTCTACAAGACACGCCACACCAACTGAGACTATCAGCATAGCAACAGAGGTATGAAACAGGCTAGGCTCTGAGAAAACAGGCCCTCACCGTCCCCACCCAGAGCACAACACTCAGGAACTCATATTAAGATGGCCAAATACATACACACAGGTGAAAAACGGACTAATGTAAGTGTATATTTTTATTTCTACATTGTAGTGATAACTGCATAAAATTGTATCTGAATGAAATGGTACAGAGATGTGTCTTTATTTCATGTTTCATTTATGTATTCTTAGAATCTGCAGCAGCTGTACACTGTTTAACTTAAGGCTCCATTTTCATCACTAGCATATGCAGAACTGTATGCTAGTTCTGTGCCCAAAGAAGCCTAATAATGTTTTTAATAAAATAATAATGTTCAGTCTTTTGAATAAACCATATTTTCAATAATTATAACTTTTGTTCACGGCGTGTAATCAGTGTGACCGTGTAACATATCCTTTCTACATCCCTCTTGCTAGAAGAAGAAAAACTGAAAGTGTGCATTTAAACCAAAACTGAATCGCTTGAATTCTTCTGTATTCTGTACTTTTTGTTCATTTCAAATTGGTGTATTTATCTAAATGGTTATTCTTCTGTTGCTGGGCAAGCTGCTGTTCATGATATGAACAATATGAACCAGCTGATGATAACAATGAAGTCTGAATTTTTGGTGTCTTTGCAGGAGTCAAAGCTTCACTAGTTTGTGGGTCAAAGTTCTGAATTCTTGGAAGGTTTCCTGTTCTTGAAAGGACATAAAGAAAGAAACACCCCAGGCACTCTACACTCACCCATACACAGCACTGCTCGGCCTCTTGGCACCCCCCATCTTTGAGCGGCTCGATTTCAGCTCCCCGGTCATGCTCATATCTGTGGAAAAACAACAAAGAAGCAGTCAGGTGCTCACTCTGAGGCCAGGGTTACCTCTGTACTCTCCACAGGCTCAGAGAGGCCGAGGCAGAGAGAGGATTCTTCAGAAGTCTGGCCAAAAGGACGGCCAGCAGCAGGCAGGCAGCCGGCAGGTAGTTTTAAACACTGTAGTGGCAGCTCACTAGCCACACTCTCTCTCTCTCTAACACAGCAAAACAAGGCCTCCCTGTGGAGTGCACCCACCACACAGCCAGCTTGTCAAAATTCATAGAAGGAAACATGAAACAAGAGACATCTAATTTCAGGGCTGTGTTCCATGACACTGAGAGATTGATTCTTCTGGGCTACATTATACAGAATTACTGAGAGGCTGGTTAGCATGGCATGCCATCAGTGCTGCAATCTCTGTGCGCTGGCAGCAAGGGCTAAAGTGTGTGCTCCCAAAGCAGCACCACTGTGCGCGTGCACACACACACTAACTCACACACACACACTAATACTCAGATGGGAAAAGAGGAGCACAGCGTGACATGGACGCCAGACGCCATTTTGTGTAAGGGACTATTAATTTTGGTTCTTCTAAAAATGAGTTATACAGTGGGACAGTGCTAGTAGGCCAAAGGAATTGGTTGTTTATTTTGGGTATCTCACTTTGGAGTTGATTCCATTTGACTGTACAAATCTACTGTGGCATTCATAAAAAAAAAAAAGAAAGAACACAGCTCTACAGTTGGATCCATCTTCTGTGCCATTTGTCTGGTAGCTTCATGCCAGGCACTCCACTGGGCTGGTGGAGATGGTACAGAGGGGGCAGAGTGGAACCTGCTGGCATGAAAAGCTCAGCTCCAGCCTACCCCCTTTTCCGATACTGCACTCACACAATCAAGTGCTCTAGCGGCTAATTACCCTCCATCTGCCAGAGGGACATGAACAGCCTCTTAAAGAGTCAGAGTCATGAAAAACTGAATTAAAACCAAAAAACACATTTCCTCACTTTTTTAATAGAAAGACATTGATGTTCTATATACACATTGTGAATGCATGACATCCCACTCATTTCCCAGGGCATACAATTCACTTATGCTACAAAATGAAAATAAATGCATTTATGGGACTGGTGGCCTGGTAGTCCCTGTGATCGGCCGTAGGTTTGAATCCCAGGACCACTGATGGCACTACTGAGGTAGTAGCCTAGTGACCCCTTTACCCTTTAGCAAGCTTCCATCTCCACACACTGATCCCCAGGCATTGCATCACTGGTGGCCCACTGCTTCACTGATGAATGTGTTGAATACAGAGAAGAAATTTCACACTTGTCACACTGTGTGCTGTGGTGTGTTCATGCATGCCAAATGTTCACTTTACTTAAACACCAATCAGCTATAACATTAAAACCAACTGCCACCACCTATACTGTACTGTAATTCATGCAAGGATGTTTCTTTGATATAAGCAGGGTAAATACAGTAATAATTCAATTTACAAAAATAAAAAGACAGGGCTTTAAGAAAAAAAAAAAACGAGAACACTCAGCGAAACACACAGTCCATACTTGGAAACTAAGCTGCAAATACAGCCTATTTTCAAATCAGTGGTTGGAAAACAATGATGTAAGAATGAATTATGTGAATTGCAAAATATTCAAATGTCAGGTAAAAAATGATCCGTAGAAGTGTAAAATACAATCAATCCCTTTAATGGTTAAGACAGGCCAAAATAATTAGACTTTTATTCGATTTCCTGAACACCTCAGTTTATCAGAACACCCATCACCATTACTTGGTACTGTGCCTGTCACCCTGAGGGAAACACTGTGACTGGTCAGAGACTCATTTACATTTTGCAGCCTTCTGTGATATCAGTATTGCAGGGATGGATAAGACGATTATCGATTACTGATCCATTGTACAGCCCAGTTTCTTGGTGGGTGATGCAGTGTGTTGGTTAATGGCATGTTATGAGAACATTATTCCTTATCTGACTACCTTACCTTGTCCAAGACATGTAATTCCTGTGCAGCTCACAACTGGTTAACTTTAAAGTAAGATGAGCTTTAGCTATTAAACAATGTTTGGATTTAACACAGATGTTCCTAAGAAGTTTAACTATAGACATCATCAACATGACACCAGCCTATTAATCAAACACTTAAAAGGTGTATTCATAACAGATGGCATAATGAATGTTGAGATCTCTCTAACTCTAGCCCTCTAATGAACTTGCCAGTAGTTCTACAATAGGTAAAATTTACTTGCATTAGATGCAGAGCCAACCTGGTTCACACACTCCTTCACACGGGGCAAAGGAAAGGAATCTGTCTACTGTATTAATTGTCTTGTAATCAGTCCAGTCATGTTCAGTGAGACCAGTACATGTTGATGTACCTGGGAAAAGGGTTTAATTAAACACCCTAATGAAATCAGAGCACTCAGTATCAGGTAAATATTTAAACATGACAACCAAATTACACACAATTCTGAATTATGTTGTCATCATCACCTGACACAGTATCCTCTCTGCTGCACCATCTGAAACTACACAAGGAAAAAAAGAACAAACATTCTGCTGTGCCACAGGTTTTACAACTGAGATAGTAGGATTATTGTCAATAGCTGTCTTGTTCAGACTAGTCTCGTGGCTATAATAAGGCTTTAAGAAATTTACAGGGCAAATTCCAGGTGTCTTCTTTAGGTTTGGAGTATCAACTGAACAGGCTGGACAGCCATATGTCTGCCACAACATTATTTAAAGACCCACTAGCTTTGCCTGAAAAGGTGACCCAATTGCCAGCCAGATTATCATATACTCACCTGGCTAATATGCACAAACCACCAAATGACCATCTTAAAACAGGCTTCTTAAATTGTTCTCTTTAAAAATTACTAATATAATTCAAGACATTCTCTGGAGGAACAACACCTTACGCGTTATCAGGCAGAGGGGATGGACTGCGTACAGAAGTTCATTTGGGCTAAAACCCAGGGTTTCTTGAAAACATTTCTGATACAAGCCAGGGCAGAGTCTCCTCACAATCATCTCCTGTCTGTGTACAATATGCTCACAACCTTGATTTCAATGTCGAATGAAAGTGATCCATGTGATCCCTGGCTCTGGACATAGTAAGCACTAGCTTGATTATGTTTCACATTCAACATGCTGAGAACAAAGAAAGAGTAAAAGTGGAGACCTAGTCAGTCAGGATTATTTTAGGAATCTCAAACACTAAAATGAATTGTATCAAAGCTTTTGCAACTGATTCGAATGTTTTAGCCTAAAGGGGACAGGCTGTAGGATATATTTTCCTCAGGATTACATCAACACCATCCACTGGCAAAGAGGGATAGACCCCAAGCTCTGCTTCTCCTTGAGCCAAGCCTCTTGTTACAATCGTCATATCAACACGAACAAATGTAAAACTGTAAAAACGTATAACAAAATGTATAATTATATTCCTATAATTAAAACCCAAGTGCCTTTGTATGTATTTGATTAAACAGGATGACTCCAAACTTAATCCAAAATAAAGGATGCATAGTATGCCTCAGATGTCCCACAGGCATTCTTTCTCTAGCTTTTCCCCTCAATGGTAAATTGCGGGTGTACAAAATAACAACAAATGAGTAAAATGATCAGTAGTTGGCAAAGTCTGCAAAGGAAACAAACAAAAAAAAAGAGTAATGAAGGGAAAGGACAGGGATGTGGATTTTCAAGGAGAAACACTCTTTTCCTTTCAGCTCTGGACACCATTTTATTCCAGTAGCCAGTGCCAAGTCCCCCAAACTCCTCCTTTGTAGACATGCCACCAACCCAGGAATCCCTTGCATAGGTTTCAGCACTTAGACTTAAACCTGCATGGAAGCAGTACAAATTCATTCTGCAAGATTGCAGCAGCATATGCAGTGTCAACTTTATCTTCATTAACATGTAGCAATACGATGAGAGGTAGGATATTTAAATGGCACTAAGACATTTCAATTCATCCAGTATCTTAACCAGAAGACAACAAAATCCACTTTGGCTTCCTGTTCTAGAGGACCTAAAAGTAAAGGGTAAAGGTCGGCCTTTTACCCATTACTTGATGTTTTCGGTGTTCGCCCTGCAATCAGGAAGTCATGGCTTCAAATCCTAAGACTGCTAAGCACCTCTGAGGTACCCTTGAGCAAGGTACTGTCTCCACACACTGCTCCCCGGTCACTGTGTTCCTGGCTGATATGACTGTAGAACCAACTAATAAGCTTTGAATACTGAAGATTTCACTACCTGATATTTACTATTTACTCCACATGAAGAGAAGTGCTTGCTCTTTTATGCAACATTAATGTACATCTGGCCAGACACTTGCATGTGCTACACATTCAAACAACAAGAAAAAGGTGTCTACATCACTCCTATCTACATCTCTTTCACGTCATTTGCAACAACCTAAAATTCTTTACATCAAAAGTTGACCCTGTTAGCTTACGATCTCTAATCAAGTTTATTTGAAAACATTTCACATTAGGTTTTGTATTTCTAATTGTATTTCTAATAAGCATCAAACTTATTTTTTAATTCAAATCTCTCTCTAAGTATTCCTGTGATTCAGTTTCCAATAACAACAGTTCCTTTTGCTGTTCAAAGTTAAAGTGGAATAGAAGGTCATCCCTATACCTGAGACTGCAGTACTCCAAAAAAGAAACCATTTAGAATCAATAATCTAACACAACCACACCAGACCAAATAACCCAACTGCTAACATCCCACAAATTAAGAAATGCACTACCAACTATAAATGAAGATAAGCCCCTGCTTAGTCACACCCTTCCCCTTGCTAAAAAACTAAGAGTGGAATTTAAGGAAAATTAATAAAACTTCATATAGAAAAAGACAAAAAAGCAGGATAACGGAGCCGAAACAAAAAAATCTTGAATTTTTAGTTTGTAGTTTTGTAACTTTTAGTACATCAATCAATCCAAAAAAAAAGTCTAAAAATCAAGAGAAAAGATACATTTTAACCACAAAAAAGGACTTCACCAGTCAACTAGCTTCAGGTCAGTAAATCACCTCCCCCAGCCCATCAGCAGGTACTGGTGATGGAGCTGCCGCCTCACCCACATTCAGGCCAAAAGGCCAAACCAGTGGGTCGTCACAGAGGGACTTCTCAGTGTGCCATGAATCTAACAACATAGGAAGTGAAGTTTATAATGTTCTTGTCATCGCTTTTTTGGATACTTTTGGTCTGAAATAAACTGCTAAATCTCACTATTGAGAGACTTGAACAACAAAGCAGTTTGGGTGCTGAATCAACAGAACCAGTTAAAATGAGAAAAAAAAGAGACTTAGTAACTAAATGTAAAGTGAAAGAAACCTAGACAGTGCAAAGCTTCTCAGCTTCCGACAAGCAGTTCAAAGAGAGGGCAACACAAAGAAAAGCAGCTTTTAAAGGTAATAGACCTGTAGACCCTGGCTTATAAAGAAAACATGGACAGAATGCTACTTGAGAAAACAGCGATGGTCAATTGAGGCTCAATTCTGCACTCTGCAGTCTATTTATTTATTTATTTATCTATTTATTCATTCATTCATTAATCTCTCTCTCTCTCAACCTCTCACCATACTGATAAATAATAATCCAGGAGACAATGCAAACCTTATAGTTCTAAGTAGGAATGTTTCGGAGAGATTCATGACTCTTGATGTAGACTTTGTTTTTCTTTGCCTGTAGGTCATTCACTGCTCAGCAAATACCCCTTTCTGCTGCTAAGCAAATGCTAGTTATTTTACATCCTTATGTGAGGTCTGCAAAACTTTAAAGCAGTTAATTTTTCTTCCTGTACTAAATTGACCAACTTACACACACACACACACGCACACACGCATACACACACACACACAGTCAAAGCCTCAGGGACCCATTTAGCTTTTCACCTTTGAAAATGTCTAAAAAACAAAAAAAAATTCTAAACTCAATCAAAACGGATAAAGCCGTGTTCTGACTCATATTCATTCACTTCCAAATCTACTTTTCTCCTGCCGGTTAAAAGGAGGAGCAGAGGCAGCAGCACGTCACCCATATTAAAGCCCTGCAGGTCAGCGCTGCTTACAAAGGCACTGAGCGGCTGAATGGGGGCAAAGCAAGGCGACTATGTAGAGCTAGGAGTGTTAATCCACTGCATGATAAAGCCATTACACCGCAAAAGGCTTCAGGACCCCTGGAATCACGCACAAACAGTGTGCACCGCCTCAAGCAAGCAATTTGCTCATGTTTAGTGAACACAATGCAGCACAATGCAATTAGCTTTCCCACTGTGATCTCCATGAAAATAAGGCACACCAGAGTGCCTTTGAGCTGGAAAATAATGGAAATAAACAGCCAAAAAGCTTTTAATATACACTAGAGGACAGAATTAAGGGGATAAATTAATATACTTTCCGTTATTTTTTGAGGGGTGTGGGGTGCAGGGAATCATGCTTATTCCCCGTCTCTTTCAAAGGCTTAATTATATTAGTGTCATTATTTTCAGTGTTTTCTGCAAACAGCCTCTCTTGAAATCTCCTTGTAATAGCTCTGACAGCAATAGTAAACATTTTGAAAGGCTTGAATGTGCTGAGGAACCAGGAGAGGGTGACAGATATGATTAAATACATAGAGCATTTGGCATCGGTAAAAAGCAGCATTATGAAATGGACATCTGTGAAGATGAAAATGAATTTATTCCATCAATTAAACAACCTGGGATTTGCACATTCCAGTTACAGTGCTAGGAATAGTCCACATATTGTGTGCCACGCCTGGCCCAAGAATACAGAGCAGGCTATAAAATATTCCTGTTTTGATTCAAAAGTAATCCATCAGCACCCAAACACTAAGGCCAAGGTTTACAACATTTGCATTTAGTTTCCTCAGTTCCTCAGCGTGTTATCTGCTGACTACTAAGACCATGAGAATGTGAATGTTTAACAATTTTGTCATTTTTTTTTTTTTGTCACTTCCTTTGTTGCTTATAGGTTTGCTAATGCAGACAAAAACTGGCCAATACAATCTATAAGAGTTGAACGGATTTTTTTGCCATATTTTTATTTTTCATTTTTATTCAACATGAATGCAAAGTTTCTAAAACCTAATGAAATAGATCCAGATATTCAGTATTCAGTATGTTGTGTCTAATGTCTTATTACAACTTCCAACATTTTAGTGGGACTTCATTTTATGACTTTCTACAGATTTGTGCAGGGATTATTTTTCTGGGCCTATTGTAAAATCCTCAGAACCTCTGAAGTTTAGAAACTGGTTGTAGTTACAAATTTAGTCACATAAACGTTCCTTCTCATCTCAGATGACCAGATTCAATGCTCTAGCAATTTTCCTTTTCAAGTTAACAGCTTCTTGAGCAGCTATACATCCCTTGTATAGCTCACAGTGAAAGGATGGATGGATGAAAGATGAAAGCTTTAGGTGCTGTTTGTCTGACAGGTACAGTTTTGTTGGTCTATTAGACCCTGCACGGTTATTAAGAATTCCATTTCCTCTCATATATTTAAATTATTTTCATCAACTACTGTTTTTTCACTTGCTTCCTTTGAGCTTCTTCTTTGTAATGTGAGTGGATCTAATCTCATAAAAATCTTCTTTAAAAATTTTGGATGTGCATCAGATCTCCCCTCTTTTAAGGGGGAACATGTAACACTTCAGGGCAGCTTTTTTTGGGAGAACACAGCTATAACTGGTTTAGGATCGTAAGGAGGCAAGAGTTAAACGGACAGTAGAGGAGAGACTTTAAAGGACTTTACCTGACTTTTGCACAGTACTGTAAACCAATGTGCTTGTAAGAGTGTGTGTGTGTGTGTGTGTGTGTGTGTGTGTGTGTGTGTGTGTGTGTGTGTGTGTGTGTGTGTGTGTGT
>JBBPDE010000017.1:6225952-6250043 GCA_037974605.1 Nannopetersius ansorgii | reverse complement strand
GTGTGTGTGTGTGTGTGTGTGTGTGTGTGTGTGTGTGTGTGTGTGTGTGTGTGTGTGTGTGTGTGTGTGTGTTCATCTGCATATGACCGAATGGTGTGTGAAGTAAGGAGGACATCACTCACACCTCAGGCCAAAGAACAGCTCATATTTCATTGCACTTCAGAGAGGTCAATACAGACAGCACTTTTCCAAGAGCCACTTACTCAACTCATTTTTGGCACTGGACCTGCACCATTGCCTATATCCTTAATGATAGAAACCTACACTTTTACACACTGTCTCTGAAACATGGGTAGCCTTTTTATATAAAGTCTCATTTAAAGTCCACGCACTTCCATTGGCATCTGGGTGGAACCACCTTAACTAATATTCTCTTTATACCTTTTTGGCATTAAAACCACTGACTACTGAGGTGAAGTGAATAATCTTGCTTATCTTGTTAGAACGGTGCCTATCAAGGGGTGCGATATATTAACCCAAAAATGAACACACTTCTTCAAGATGATGTGTTGAAAGCTAATGGGTCAAAATGACCTAGGACCAGACTGTGATGGCTAGATCACTGGGTCAGAGCATCACCAGAATGGCAGATCTTGTTGAGTGTTTCCAGTATGCAGTGGTTGGTACTGACCAAATGTGGTCCAAGGAAGAACCGGTGAACCAGTACCACAGTCATGGGCTCCCAAAGCTTACAGATGCATATTGGGAGCAAAGGCTAGCTCGTCTAGTCCACTGCAGCACAAATTGCTGAAAATATTACTGGTGTTGTCAGAACACATATGTAGCTATGATATTAAATAAACATTTTTGCTTGTTTACGGACCCTGATAGTGACATGCTATGAATTTTCTTGCTAGTTTTAAGATATTTAGTGAGGTTTTGCTTATAAAAAATAATCTTGCTAAGTGATGTTTTATTATGTTATTTAAAATTGGAGTAAAATGTGTGTAATTACTCAATTCCATTTTATTAATTATAATCTGCAGTAGATTGTTTTGTAATAACACATGACATCAGCCTTTTTGAAGGCTATACTCTTGGTTTAAACTTTTTTAGCAACGAACTCTGCTGACTGTGTGGTGCTTGTAATGTTAGATTTGACAGTGGCTTTTGACATTGTGGATCACAAGATTCTGATTTCTTGGTTGAAAAAATGGGTGGGCATTACTGGCCCAGGGCTTCACTGGTTCATCCCCTATCTCACTGTGTGAACATTGAAGATTTTACTTCTACTACCTTGGGGGTCCCACAGGGTTCTATTTTGGGACCTCTTCTTTTTTCATTGTATATTTTACCACTTGGAGCTATCATTTCGCAGACATTTCTTTTCATTGTTATGCAAGAAAATTTCTTGAGTTTTAACAAGAAAAAAATAGAGGTTATGCTATTTAAACCCAGTAGGACCAGCTCTCCCTCTTTTGACCTTTCATCTCTTGCACATCTTAAGAAATCAGTTATATCAAATCTAGGTGTGAAAATGGATCCTGCCTTAAAACTGGATGCTCATGTTAACACAATGATAAAATCATGTTTCTTTTCAATTTGTCTAAAATCAAGCCCTTTCTAGCGGAAAAAAAATTATAGCTGTGATACATGCATTTTTGCGTTTACAGCGGGTGCAGAAAACCACTGCTAAGTTTTAACCGGCACTAGTATGCGCAAGCATATTACACCAATTTTAGCCCCACGTCATTGGCTTCCTGTTCAGTTTCGAATTTAAAATTCTTTTATTTGTATTTAATTGCCTTAGTGGCTGTGCACCACCTTATTTAGCAGAACCGCTTCACCAATTTGCTCCAGCTCGATCACTTAGATCTACAGGCAAGATGTTTCCATTCGTACCAAAAGCAAATCGCAAACTAAGGGGCAATAGAGCTTTTGCAGTAGTTGCACCAAATCTCTGGAATGATTTGCCACAGCATGTGAGGCAAGATCCATCACTTGTTTTTAAATCTTGCTTAAAAACCCATTTTTCCTGGTTGATTATTCATTTGCTTTTATTTGTTGCTGTGTTTGTTTCTTTTTGGTTGTTTGTATTTGTTATATGATGTCAACCAAGTGGTTGTTTTTATAAGAATATATTTTTTAGCTTACTTTACCAGTCCACTGTAGAGGACAACAGGATTATTTCCGTATGGAAACAGAACAGAATTTAGAAAATGAAAAAGAGTAATATAAACCCAGGAACACATTCAGTTTGATCAAAACAATAAAATCTTATAAGTGAAAGTAACCATTCTGTCATACGAGAACACACCACAGCACACAGTGTTGTGCACTGAATCATTTGACCAAATGAAGCAGCAGGCAGCCAGAAACACTGTGTGCAGGGAGCAGTGTGTGGGGACGGAACCTTACTCAAGGGTACCTCAGAGGTGCTTAGCAGTCTTGGGACATGAACCCACAACTTCCTGATCACAGAGTGAACGCCTTAAATAATGTAGTTAGGTCTCAGTAAAGTTAACATGACAGAGACAGAGACAGTGTTCCTCCCATATAAGAGCTGGGAGTGAGCAGCGTGTTGTTTCTCCTTAACATAAGCATTTACATCTCATTTACATCTGTGTGTACACAGTAGGTGAACTCAGAAAGTGGGGCATTTTTACAGACACAGAAACAGTTGTCACTGAACGCTAAAAGTGTAAAACTGCAGCAAAACTGCATTCAATGGATGTCTGATTATTATATAATAATGTAGAAATGTATGACCATTTATTATCTATATAATACCAACTATATAATTATCTATATAATATTTTAATAACAGCTATATAACCATGGTGAATTTTATTAAAATTTGAGTTTTCATAATAATTCATTTTTAAAGAATCAGAACTGCACTAAATCATTATTAAGTTTGGGATTTTTTTATGTACCCAGAGGTAGGTGGCATTTGATAAATGTGGACAGAACAGAGGAATTCAGCAGAGGTGACTTAGGTGCAGAAGTCAGGAATAATCCAAAATGTTGCCAGGCAAAACTTTACATCCACAGCAGCAAAGGCATCTCAATGTCACTCTAATTCTATACCTGAAAATCCTTGAATATAGTGCAAAACGGTACATTTTCAATAATCCAGGGTTACCTTGGATTAATTTTTGCTGATGCAGCATTTCTTGGTGTATAAATCCAGGCATTAAAAGTCACAGCTAGAATTAAAGGGATGCGGTTTCCATGCTGAGCGGGGTCTCCATGCGCTTCTGAACTTAACGGGCAGTTAAGTTCACCTCTCCCCAGGAAAATATTAATAGTGTAGAATGTGCCAAACCACAAAGTGTTTACGCGGTTTGTCCACACACTGGGCAACATGCTTGGCATCTTGCAGGCTTTTATTTTTATTTCATCAAAAGCAAAAGTTGTTACAATATAATACACAATCATTTCAACTTGCTCTTTTAATAGAGATCCATTTAACCCGTCTGATCTCTGCATTTTTAGATATTTTTTATATTGTTGGTTGTGATCAATGTTATAAATTTGGGCCAAGACTGTTACAGGACTAAACAGTACTTCAATTTCTGTCCCAACTATCTGCCTTTTAGAAGGCTATAATACTTTTTCTTAGCTTTCATACTGTTCTAAACTCTCATTGATCCTGCAGTGTGGTTTAAAGTACCAAAGATTCTTGAGGAAAAGGCTTACTAAGTTCTCTTCCCATCTATCTATTTTTCCTCATGTCGATTCGTGCCTCGTCAACAAAGCCGTCTTTATATAATGAATTCTATTTTATTTTTATGAAAACATGCAATATCGTACTAGCCATTTGCAGTGAAAATGTACAGGTAATCCAACATTTGCATTGCTTCCTACAGGTATGTTTTCAATACTTCAACCAGAACGCTATGTTTACTAAGTTGAATCAGCTCTAGCGTGTAAGCGATTGTGTGAAGCGGGATAAAAGACGCTTTGATTTACCTGTTCCTTTTCAGTGTTTTACATCAGTACAGCCTGCTCTAAGAGATAGACTCCAGCCTCACAACTCAGCCGGCTGCAGTGGAAGTGGCAACAGACAGAGCCCATGAATAAATGATCAATGACAGGCATGAATAATGAAGCAGATTGGAAAGTAATCAGTTGATGCCAGAGATTGGGCTGGTCACTGAGAGGAATTCCCTGGGGCTTCACATCCGTAGCCTTTTAACAGCAGATGTGACTGAGGGGCTATGAGCATCTGGAACATGGTCCCCTGATCCATCTCTCAATTTCTATCTCAGTCTCAGTCTCTCTCTCTGGCTCACTTTCGGAGTACCTCTCCTGATCTTGTGTTGAACTATTTTAAATGTAAACATCTCACTCAATCTACTACACACCTTATTTTTTGCTATACAGACCTTAGAGACTCTGGCTTTATTTAATGGCATGGATTCTGCATAGCTGAAGAGTTTGTGTGCGTGTGTGTGGTTTGTCAGCATGCTTGGACCACTTGTCATTTACCCACGTTCAATGACGGGTAAAGGTATATTGCGCTATAATGTTAATGTGTTCTTTCATTTTTTATATAACCTTGTATGAACCAGGTCCTCAGCTAAGAGTGCCTGTCCCTCACAATACAAAACAAGCCACTAGTTATCAGTACATTTTCAGAATTTATATTAAAAGTCCAGTGTATGCCAAAATAAGCTGATGTAATCAGCCTACGGATATATTAGCCATACCCCACCTTACACAAATGTATTGCCTGACAAAGACAGTTCACACATCCTATGGCACAGAAAACAACCCCTTTCTGCAGCAGCTCACACATAACAGTCACTATCACTTTTCTGCTGTTCCAGGACCAACTCGGTCCAAGGCTGAACAAGAAGAGAAAACTAGAGCAGCTTCTCTGGTGCACCAGTAACACGGTTACAACCTTTTATGTTAAATGATATGAGGAATGCTAGAATTTTGTACATGTGTTAAGTGTACAAAGGCCTGTGTATGGGTCCTAACTTAATCACACTCCTAATTACATCACTCTCATATTGTCTCTGTCAAAAATGATCAAAAACTTTCTAGAAGAATAAAAATATTTCATATGAGTTAATGTGA
Organism: Nannopetersius ansorgii; assembly: GCA_037974605.1. Taxonomy (NCBI): domain Eukaryota; kingdom Metazoa; phylum Chordata; class Actinopteri; order Characiformes; family Alestidae; genus Nannopetersius; species Nannopetersius ansorgii. The sequence goes on along the minus strand of JBBPDE010000017.1, from coordinate 6,245,012 downwards.
CAATTCATATAAATGAATTCTAAACCATATATTTTGGTCCACAAAAAGTGAAATGAGGATAGCTGTGTTTTTTATGTGATTCTAAGCTAAATACACGGTTTTAGAAAGACCACATATTTGGAAACAATTAAATCTTTTATGATCACTGCATAATAATTCATACGATTAATAAGTGAACTATAATTCTAAAGTCTATGGATTACATGTGATGCTACACTTTTAGTCAGCTTGACCTGAGAACTGTGTCCACTCTATAAAGTTTGTACTCCGTCAGCTCATCAACTTGAACTGCAAAATAAAAGTGAGTGAGAAGGATGGACAGGTGAGCTTCAGCCCGCTGGCCTCTGGAGAGAAAGACTCTTTCTGTGCTAGGAGACACACTCAGTATTTGACAGTGTCCCTAATTCCCCTTCTCTCTCTCTCTCTCTCTCTCTCTCTCTCTCTCTCTCTCTCTCTCTCTCTCTCTCTAAAAAAGAGAGCAAGATTAGGGCATCTTCTGGAGTGACACAGGGACGTACACATGCACATATATACAGTACACACACATAATACAAATCTGTACACAAACAAACACCCACACAAGCACTTGGCCAACAGCCTAACATGGCAATTCTGCCTGTGTGCCCGTGGGGAAAGCTACACTGAGTAAAACACAAGAGCACTTTAAAACATGTTTACAGTCACACACTCTGTGTGACATTAGAAACCTCTACTTCTGTCCATGTCACCTTTAACAGTATGCCCACATCACTCCCACTGTCAAAAAAAGCTGTCAGTGCTCCAGGCAAAACACAGCCCGAACTAAACTCCCCTCCCATTCACTTTTCTTCACACAGCAAATACACCTAAGAACAGGAATAGACTAGACTACTGTGGAGAAGTGTGAAGGAGAAAGGCTGTGAAGAAGAGCAAAACAGAGAAGTGGAATAGAACGACTAAGTCCAGTGAGATACTCACATTGTGGGCTGCGATGTTCACTCTTGAAAAGGGTCATATCAGGGATGGCCAAACAAAGAGACCTCACTTGCAGCAGCAAGCCGAAGATGACTGCCTGCTTTCCCCCCTCTTTTCCTTCTTATCTCGAGTTACTCACTCCCTTTTTAGCTCATAGAGTCACTATATACTCTTGTTTTCTCTTCCTGTCTCTCTCTGATCTGCTGCTTTGCCTCTCAGCTCCCTGCTCTGTTACTACTGAATCAATGACAACACTGCCAGAGCTTTACCGGTGGGCTGTACCACCCCAGCCACTGCAATAGGGGTACCATAAGCGATGGCTCATACCACCTACTGTCAGCAAAGGGGAAGTGAAAGGGAGAGAATTAGAGCGAGAGAGAGAGAGAAAAAGAAAGGAGAGGAGGACAGAGTGAGAGAGGGGGTAGAGAAAGATAGAGACAGAAAGAGATTATAGCAGGCCTGCTCACAGCTTGTGCACATTTAGTGAAACTGATGGCACTCAGGCCAGGGCTGCATAAGAGTGTCTTCCGTGCAAAGAGAGGTCTAAGAAACTCTATCTCTTAAGTGTGTGTGTGTGTGTGTGTGTGTGTGTGTGTGTGTGTGTGTGTGTGTGTGTGTGTGTGTGTGTGTGTTAAGACGGAACCTGCAAGGCAAATATCTAAGAGCACAGTCACAGCTACAGCGCACAGCATGTCTGCATAGCAACAGTGGCAGAAACAAGAAAGAGAGAGAGAGGGAATGTTAAAAGTAACTAAGAGATCGTATAAATACTGCATTTTAAATTAATTGATGGAGAAATCATATCAAAGATATAGAGGAACAATAATTCAAAAGACTAACTTATCTCCACTGCCAGCACCAAAAGTATGTGCACAGTCTGGACTAGAACAGTCGCTGGATCCTGCTGAACAATATTCATAGCTGCATGTGACTATGTTTGAGAGAGAGAGCGAGAAAGAGAGGAGGGAGAGATAGACTCTTCTTTGTGAGTAGATGCATTAATTAAGTCTTATCTCTGACTAGAGAAACATTCTACTGGGTTCTAATGAAAACATTGGGCCCACGTCATCAGGATGGGCTGCTAATACTAATACTATACTAATACTGCTACCATCTACAGGTGTGTAAATTGACACAGGCTGTTTGGTTAAAGAAGAAGAATAACCTCTAAAACTAACTTTCAGCTGCAATTACAGATGATCACTTGCATGATTACACACATGCTCAGAAGCATGTGAGTGAAAATCATAGACACATGTACACTGAAAGCTCTCTTTAGAAGTATGGCAACTAAAGAAAGGTTTCACAAAAACACATAATTAATACTCAGAAAAACCCATCCAGAATGCAATCAGTCGTTCTCCCACAGGGCCAGTGTAATTAGTTTTGGAGAGAGATTACAGACAGGTGTGGCACAACTTGTGCAAATTTTGTAGAGGTTAATTAACTATGAATTTATCAAATGATAGGAACGTTCACTCACAGAGAGTGTTCCACAAGAGCAGGCCCCAAGTGGGTAGCTCAAAACAAAGCACAACTATAGCCTGTAAGCATCCACAGCCATGGTAATCAGCCCTGAGTACTTATAGATCAGCACATCAATATAAATCAAAAGCACAAAGTTTAAAAATGTATCCTCATTACCTCCTTTTCATCGCAGTCAATAATGTAAACATGCTCTAAGCCCTGTTGAGTTATGGGTTTGTTATCAGTGGTCCCTGTGGACAGTCATTAATCTATTTGATTATGCTGTTTAATAGCAATGCATACAGAACACTTTTCTCCTTGATGGGAAAGAGGCAGTGGGTTTGAGTTTGCTCCACTTCATCGAATTGCAGAATGACAGGTAATCATCTGAGGAAACGGCAAACAGAAATTTCAGTTAGAAGCCACCTATGTAATTTACAGAATAACTGAAATCTCCTGAACTATATTTCAGAAAGTCTGGCTTTCACCTTAAGTGAAGGGATTACTCTGGGCGTATCAAAATGACTCACTCCGTTGCAAATGATTGAAGGGTGGGAAATTCATATTTGAACATGGAGGTCATTTAAAAGCCATGGTAATATTTTGAAGAGAACAAATTATTTTGTGGGCTTGGCGGGTTCGTACCTACATTACATTATTCATAGTTCTTGAAAGGATTTCATTTTTATTTACTAGTCCTTACTAATTTAATCTTGGGAAATGTTCAATACAGTGAAGACTACCATGCAGCTCCTCCAATGTGAGGAGGCTTTCCATTGCATCATTTAATAGCCCAGTGTGTACACTGCACTGTTGAGCACCTCAAAGGAACCTGGTAAGCAATCAAGGCTGCAAGAGATATGACCTACCAAATAAGAACTTTTGGGGAAACATTTGGTTTCTAACAATTTGCTAGGCCTTTTTGACTGGATAGACAAGGCCACATCTTTATCAGCTGCTTATGATTGAGCATGCAGTTATAAAATCAATGATCTGAATGAAAGTGTAAGTAAAACCTCATCTTTGACTCCAAAAGAGCTATCTCACTCTATGTAATTACCCAGCATGAACTAGAGTGGTCTATTCAAGTGGAGAGCCTCAACAAACCAACAGGCAATAATCAACAGGCAAGTGTTCACATCATCCAGAGCATTGCTCATCATCCATTCTCAAATACGATAAAGCAGGCAGCCTTTATTAAATGGAATAATGCCAGCGTCAGAGATGAATAAAGAATAATGTGGAATTTTAATCAGGCCCTACACCTGTGAGAATACACTCGGCAGCCAAACAAACACACATAGGGGTCTGCTGTGATTTCTACACATCTGTTTGGCATCTTAATCAAGCAGAAAACAAATTGTGTAGCATATGAACTGCGCTGGCAAGCAGGGGAGCTGAACAGCCAAAAACTCATTAGGGCTTAAGCAGCAAGGGAACGGAGCTATCACCAATGTAACCACCACAACCATCCGTCATCAGGCACGTCAGCTGTTCAACTGACGTGGAGCTATAAATATTCCACTGTCCAACTGTAATCAATGAACAACTTCACTGATTCTGTCCACCATCACCCTCCCTTAGCAATGTTGGCCTAACTGCAAATTCAGTGCAGTGCTGAAGACAAGCTGTCTTCCCCAGCAGCTCTGCAGCAGAGATGGTAATTACTGCTCTAAGACCTTGGAATGAGTACCTCCCGGTCCATGACATTCGCTTGGAACATCGTTACGCACATTTCCCAACTTCTGACAATGATCCTAATGCACCTGACAGCGGAATTAAATGGGAGGGGAACAAGGGCACTCAGCTGGAACTTTTCCTAATAAATCTGCCTGCTCTGACCCCTCTTGTTATTAAGGGAAGAGAGAGCAGTGAAGGGCTGGAGAGGAGCAAAAAAAAGGTAATTTGGCTGGAGGCTACGGTAGGAAGACTAGGGCCAGATGCGAGAATGGACCAAGAAGTACACAGACTGTGAAGAATCATGTGAAGGGAGATCATAAAGTAAGAGTAAGGCTAGATGAAAAAGTAAAAGAAAAAAAAACAACTGACAGGCCTAATAATAACTGTGAAATGGCTGAAATGTATTAAAAGGCATACATCATTAAAAAGCTCCTAGACAATTCTTTACTTGGACAATTCTAAGAAAAAGACTTCAATTTAATTGGTTTTATAAGCTCTCATTTTCTCATTTATAAGAAATACCACCCATGGAAACATCCTTTACAAAACTAAAAAGTGGTCCTGCTATGACATCACTCCATAGAACCCCTTTTGGCACTTTTATTTTTAAGAGTGCAGATATGGAGTGAACTGATGTGGCACTGTAAAGAAAAAAGAACAAAGGAAGGGAGGGGAAAGAAGATGGGAAGCGAGGGGGAGGACAGGCACTTCAGTGTGTTTGAAAAGATGAAAATAGCAGTGTATCATGAAGAGAAGTGGAAGTATGACAAAAAAAAGGGTGGCGAGAGAAGAGAAGAAAAAAGAGATGTGGCTGGAGGAGACGGGTTTAGAAGAAGCCAGTGTGGACTGTCCAGTCTGGAAACATCCATTTTCATCTAGAGGGAAATCAGCTTCAATCCAGGAGGCTGTCAGACATTTGCCAACAGGCCCTGCTCCGAGCCACATGGAGGAGTCATTCTAAGAGACAACACACACAGTGAAAAATACCACACACACCCACAAAAATCTATTACCCTATCCTGACATATTAATCTCCCCCTTTTAAATGCACTACTGCGCTCCAAACGTGCCACATGCTTTGGATGAAAAACGTGGCCCATATATTACCATCGACTGCTTTTCTCTTTAATTTCATCTTCTGTCCATTTCTGCACCCATGCTTTCCTCTCATCAGATCCCTCTTCCCTCTTTCTCTCTTGGATGATTTGTTTCAGCCCCCCTCCCAAAAAAGACTCCAGTTATGTCCCAAGCAGTACTGCAAATTCGAGTGAACACCGAATCAGTAGCTGGGGCAGAGCCACAGGCACCCATCTGTCAGAGCTGGCGTGGATGAAAGAGACACCACTTGGTCAAAAGCAACCGGGGTCCAGATGGAGAGGTTTTTCTACTACCTGAGCATTCGCTAACCGAGCTGCTGCAAGGATATGGGTGCGGTCCAGCTAGGGTAGCAGCAGCAGCAGTTAAAAATGGGCAGGCAGCAAGGCCACCATAATTCTCTGAATCAGGAGCAAATTGGGCCCATGTGTGCCTCACAGAGCCATACATCAGTCAATGTCACTTACACTCGAGAGTATGTGAACAGTGCCTGTTTAGATCAAATGTTTGATTAACCTTACAGTGGACCTCAAACAGTATGCCTCAAAAGTTTAAGCTCTAAATTGCCAAAAGATTAAGCTTTTACATAAATTAGACATCTTCGTAGCAGGTAAAATAGATAACACCCTACTTTCCCATGTGAAGTCAAGTCCTTCAGTTCAGAGCTTTCACAATCTGCATTTTTTCTTTGTTTGTATTGCCAAAAGTATGTGGACAACCTTTCAAATGATTGAGTTGGCTGTTAGTAACGGGTACATAGCCATACAATCTACATTGGCACTGGCAGTAGTTCTGAATCATATAGAAGAGCTCAGTGATTATAAACATGGTACTGTAACTGAATGTAACCACTGAAATTTCTGCCCTACTAGATCTTACTGCTTACTGGTGTTTCAGGAGCTTCACAAAATGAGAATGCTATTGTACTTAAGTCTTAGATCACTGTGCACAATGCTAAGCATCAGCTGGAGTGGTGTAACACTGCCAATTGACTTTGGAGCCATGAGCAGGTTCTCTGAAATCATGATTCATGCTTCACTATCTAGCAGACTCATGAAATAATCTAGGCTTGAGGGATTGCAGAAGAATGCTGCATACTATAATGTACAGTCCTACTAGTAATATTTGGTGGAGGAGGATTTATTGTCCAGTGCTGCCTTGCATTGCATTTAGGATTACATGCTACATGCTTTGTGAGAAACATTTGGAGAATGTTGAAATGGAATGTCAATCGCGAGCCAGGACTTCTCATCAAACATCAGTGTCTGGCCTTATAAATGCTCTTTGACTAAAAGGGCACAAATTCCCACAGACAGATCATAAGAGTAGAGTGTGTTATAGGGCAGGTGATCAACTACACATTAATGCCTATGATTTTGTAATGGGATGCCCAACACGCTCATATAGTTGTGTTGGTCAGAGTATGATTTCAAAAGACTGCAGATTAAACTGATGTGGAACCATCCAGTTATAATGATACAAAATGACATCTTGTTACAGTAATTGACCATATTTTATTATTTTAATTATTTTATTAATATTTCTTATAAGATTGCTGCAAGACTGTTTAAGCAATTTCAATACTTTTTAACTTGATTTAAAGTCATTTCATCAACTGAAAATCTCCTTTATCCAATGGAATTATTATGCTATTTAACTGACTAGATTTAAATTTACTTGATTTTTCACTTGCTACTTTTGCAGTCTATGTTGAGAGATTTGGTAAATATGGGCCAATGCGTGTGTGAATACGAAGCAATTCACTGTGGAGCTTGGGTGGCACACCGTTCAAAAACAGTCATTAATCATCTAATTCACTCTCACCTCACCCATAGGCCTTGTTCCTCCTCTGGGTCAAAATAACAATAACACTGTCGTCTCCTGTCCATTTCTCAAGCCTGAGATATTACCAGAGCATGGGCTGTCCAAATATGCAATTGAGGTAAACAAGGGTAAACAATTAAGGATGAAATGCAATTAGCACAGAGTCATCACAGAGTGTGGGCGATCACCCTGTCATTATTTGGTCATTAAATATAGAAGCGCAGGATTGAAAGTGGAACATAAGTTCAGATGCACTTCAGGCAAGAGCGCTCCAGAAGGGCTGCGGAAAGAAGAAATATTTTGATCTGTGCAGAAGACAATTATCTGATTATTTCTGTGTAGATTGTTTGTCGTCTGCACAGGGCTGAAACTGGTTAATGGTTAAAGGCGTGTTGAAGCAGACTGATATAATAAGAAGATAAATTATTTGCTGTAATTGTTAGGTGGGTGGAAGTTTGTATCTTGTACATCTAATTTCCTTTTATCACTGCAAACTAATTATCATAATACTAATCTTTAGAAAACACAGGCTGAATGTATGCAGGTTTACTTATGATTTACAAAAGAAAAGAAAAGTTTCAAGTAAGAGTTCTCTTTTTTTGCAGATTTTAGTGGATAAAAGTATCAACTAAATTGTTAATTGAAATGAGGACAATGTTGTAAATGATGAATATCCTCAATTTTATATCAAAACCTCATAACTCTTATCTCTATTTGAAAATTTCAGCTGCCTATGTGTGAGAGAAATCCATGACCACAATGAAGAAATAATATCCATTTACATTAACATACATTAAAGAGAATCAATTTTAAAGGTATGCTAGAACTTCAAAAGTTTTTTCAAGATTTCTTCTGAAATCAGAGTTAATAACAGGGAGACTGCCTCTCATTTACACTTTCCACTGTTCAGTGAGGGCTTTACAATAGACATAGAACCATTGTTGTTAGTCACAAGAGCAAAGGTATTGAATGGAGGTACACCCTTCAAAAGGATACTGTTCCACTGCAATGTTTTTCTATAGAAATTATACAAGACATATATGCATACATTTAAATGCCTCTGTCAGCACTGGGCTCTTAAATATTTGCAAATTCACAAATTAGAAGAAATGTCTGGACACTTTTGGACATATGCTTGGCAACAATAAGTAGATAACCAGTACAAACACAGTATATTATGATTTCTGAGCAGTCCTCTACCTCATAAAATGGTATACATGATTTGGGTCTCTGTCCTTACTACTAGTGGCAGGGATGCCTGAGCAAGACTAATAAAAAACTGCAGCTGTTATTGACGCCTATACAATGAAGGGTCTCCAGTTTGGTTCTATTTCCAATTACTTCCAACTTATTAACCTCTCCAACAGCTAATGAGTGGATATCGCTCCTGAACAAGTCAGTAAAACATGTAAGTGAGAGACATAACCTTCTCTGGCAGAGGAGAGGCAGTGTTCTCTTTGTGAAATGCTCCCTGAAGGTCAGTGTAATGCAGGGGAGCCGAGCCTTTCCACTCGCCTGGTTTTATAGAAAAGGTTCATTTTTATACAGCCTTCCCGTTTTTAATGCAACACTCGTCACAGGCTAACGATCCGCTCACTTTGCCCTGCCGAGCCTGGCACAGTCAAGGTCGGATGCTGCGTGTATGTACTATGACTGGCAGATCGTGCTTCAGTCTGAGAGAGAGAGAGAGAGAGAGAGAGAGGCACAGAGAGAGGGATAGAAATATATAGAAAGAAACACAGATATACAGACAGAGAGAGAGAGAAAAAATAGAGGGAAAAAAACACTTTCTCACACACACACACACACACACACACACACACACACCACACACACACACACACACACAAATACATATACATATATATCAAGTAGAGGAGGGTTATGAAGAATGAGTGAGTGAGTGAGTGAGTGAGTGAGTGTGGGAGAGTGGGAAGATGATTGAGGGATAAAAGAAGGAGCTGTGGAATGATCTGGGAGTAGAGTGTGTGTCTTGTCTCACGCCCCCTCCATCCTCTAAGGTGTCTCTGTCTTGCCAAGTCTGGACTGTGTGTGTGTGTGTTTCTCAAAGGCAGAGTGGAGATGTCACCCTTAAAGTCCTCTAATCAGGCTTAAATCCCACTCCAATAATCCTGTTTGTGGCCCATTGATTTTGGCTCTGCGCTTGAAAACATGCTGTACTCACAGCAGAATGGCAGAAGATGCAGCCGTATATGGAATGCTGTTAGAGAGTGTGTGGATGCTTTTGAACAAAACCTCCCATCCTGTGAATCTAGCAACAATGCATTAACGTATTCATTCTTAGCAGTCACAGTTTTAAAACACTGTGATAGGAAATATTCTGATGTTATTTTCATCACTACAGCTCATGTGTTAAGACTGAGACCTTTAAGATCACCAAATAGTCACAGAATAGTATTCTATGCTGTGAAGTGTATAGATGGTGCTGCCCCCAACTGGTAAGAGAGAAACTTTGAACTGTGCTGCTGTGGACAAAAGTTAATAAATAACATATTTAGAACCTTTTTTAAGGTCTCTTAAACAATTCTGCTCTACATTCATTCATTCCTGTGCATGCAAGCAATGTCCTAACTAGGGCAAAGTACAGGCCCTCACATTTCAATATCAATAGGGAATCTACATTTAAAGCATGCGGAGAGAGGTTCTTTAAGAAAAGTGCCAAACAAAGCCTCTCCTGTCACCCTCCGGACCCTGCTGACGTGATGGGGCGGCAGCACTGTAATTACTCCACAAAGAGTGGAGCTGCTTTTGTCTTTGTTTTAGCAGGAAGCTGCTGACAGTGAGGGAGGAAATGGAAATCTCTGGAGCCCCAATTTTGTACATTGTGATTATACACACACTATTATATCTGTGAAGTGCACACAAATATTCCGTCTTTCATGTCTACCGTCAACATCAGGAAACATGCTTTCTGATGTTTAGCATTCTGGCAGTGCACATGCTTGTAGTGAGAGTACTGTTGTAATATATTTTGTCAGTTTAAACAAAATATGAAAAGAATATACTAGAATGTATTGTTCACTATATGATCGTTGTGAATGGGAACAAGCCTTTCCTGCATAAAGTTTTCAAGATGGAGACCCTTTAAGGTTGAATTCTATGTGTCTGGTAACATTCTCATCTTTTCCAGTTTCTTGGCTCTTTGTAATGTTTTGTCTTCTTACTGTTTTCATGTCTATGTTGTTGTCTACATTCACCATGTGCCTTGGTTTACGTGTCTGGATTTCATGTGATGATGTGTTTTGGTCTTGGCCCCGCCTTAGTCCTGTCCCCTTGTTATCCTGTTCACCCATGTCTTCTTTCTATGGCCTCCCCTGTCCATGTTTATTATATTGTGTATATAGACCCTGTGTTTTAGTCTGTGTTTTGGTGATTCTTTGTACATTTCTTGTTAATGCTCAGTTTCTGTTTTTTTCAATGTGCTTTTTTACTTGTGTTTCTTGTTTATTGTAACCTGTGTTTAGATCTTACCCTCTAGTCTCTTCAGTTTTTTACCATTAGTGTTTACTTTGGTGCATTAGTGTTTTTGTCTTCATTAACCCAGGATCCCCTTGTTGATGTTTGTGTTCGTTTCTTGTTTTTTGTGTTGAATGTTTGTGGTTCTTGCGGTGCCTCAACCCTTACTTGTTTCAGTGTCATCAGATATCTGACTAATGTGTCAGCTGGTGAGATGAATAATGATAGGTACAGTGGAGCTGCATCAGTTTATTGTTTTCCGAAGTGCTGTACAGCATATGGCTGCCCTGCAAAATTATTTGGGTCTATTACAACCTATTTAAGACATTTGTGTATGTCACACAGTGTAAGTAAATTTCTACAGACTTTTATTTAGATTTACTTAGACTTTAGATTTTCTATTGTTTTTGTCTTATGCCTCTGTGTGACTTTGTAGTCATAACATAAGCAATTTCCTTCGGGATCCATAAAGTTTTCTGATTCTGATTCTGGATGTAGCCTGTTAATACACTGTTATGTAATTATTTACAGAATACATACTTAAATTCAGTGTTACATTCACTGTAGTACAATCTACTAAATGAATCAAAGTTGTTATTTGGTAAGAATAACAACTTTGTTTCATTTGGAAGATGTTGGTTGCTGTTCTGCATTTTTTCCATATTTCATCGTGGTCAGAAGGTTGTGTGCATACTTGAACATACACACCTGAACCCACCTCTAGTCCTCTAGAAAATATTCTAGATCCACTACATTGTACTGGGCTGTGTGTTTCTTACAGGATTCATGATAAAACACTCTAACACACTGAACATCACTACTCTGACTTTGAGTAAGCTGAGACCTGTTTTGTCTGGTTCATGCAGGTTTCTTCCTTTCCTGGTTATACTGATTGCAAATCTCTTGTGCTGGGTGAATTACTGTTCCTGTTCGATCAAGCCACCAGATTTTTTCTTTGATTTCTGAGGCTCCAATCTGCTGTCAAATCACCATAAATATAGGATGAGCCCTTATTATTAGCTTGTAAAAGGCTTAGAGGGTTGTGCTTCATTTCCAGCTGAGTTAAGCTCTTGAAGTCAGCATAAATTTTTTATTTATATGAGCATAGCCCAGATGTTTTAATGTTTCTACAATTATTAGTAGTTTTTTTTTTTTAAATAAAGAGCGATAGAGGAATAAAAGAATGGTTAAAATAGTAAAAAAAAAATATGTGGAATAAACATTAATAAGCTGCATAGCACGAAACAGCCTTAGAGCTCGACTACAGAGAAATGGTGTGGGATAGCAAAACAAAAAGCATTGGCAACACCGCCTGTGTTCTTGCTGAGGCTTTTAACCCTCTTCAGTATTATGAAATCTTTCATGAAGCTTTTATAACGTTTCAAAAGTGGATCGGAGGAACAGAAAATTGATAAAATGGCCGCTTGACTCAGCCTCTTTGTCGTAATGAGTTCAAATGCTGTTTGAAGGTTTTCAGTTGAGGGATCCTGTAATGGCAGGAAAGTAGTGTGCTTGGACAGACCTTTTAAACTTTTGTCAATTGTGATTAATAGGAGAGGACGCTGCACACAGGCCTGCAGAATCAGAGCACTCAAGCCCAGCACACCAATTATGCTGCAGAGAGGAATATGATGACTGGATGAAGGCAGGTGTTGTTCAGTTCCTCACTGGTTAAGTCTCCACATTTCTTGATTTTGACTGATCTAGTAGTCACACGGATCCACATGTTAGTCAGCTCTACTGCTATATTTAGCGAGACTGTGGGCTCCAGAACAAGCATAATCACACAAAGCAGATAGGAAAAGAAAGCTTCAGTTGACTATGCTACCACGGCCACCATCTTCCTCAGACTCCCAGTAACACACACACTTAGATGAACATCAGTTTGTTTGACTCTTTTAGGGTGTGATATCCTATTCTGTTTTCCTCATGCCCCATTCTGCTAAGTGAATCACAGCATGGGAGGAAAAAAAAAGAAAAGAAAAACTCAGCCAGCTATCGTGCTGCAGTGCTCTTTGAAGTTAATGAGACAAAACTATCAGCCGCCCCCATTTTAATTAGAAAACGGGCAAAATGATTGCATTTTTAATTGAAGCTGTCACTTTCAATTAAGATATGACGTCCTTGAGAGGCCCTCTCCTCTCCTTTGCCTTCTCTCTGGTTTGTTCATTCAGCACCTTCTGCCCAGTATCTTCTCTGACTTTGTCTTTGCCCAGTTTCACACCAGTACCCCATTTTAACCAGTATATCATTGGTGCTGAAAGTCTTCTCCAAAAAACAATGATTTTAAATTACTATTAAAAGGACACCCTTTGTTTGGACAGTACAATATAGCCCTCTAATATATCATCTACAGTTGACATAAATCAATATAGACAATTTAAAAGGCTTGTTCAAACAAGCATCAGTTCTTGTAACACTTTCTGAGGAAAAAAACCCTGTAAAATTGCCAAAATAGCCATAATAACTGTTGCTTATTGGAATAAGGATTTTTAAATGTTCATTCAGGTTTATTTCAATTGTCACTGAAAGGATAATGCACATGTCATAACAACCTTCTGTAAAAGTTTAAACATATCTACACAGTATCTAAAGTATACTCTTTAAATTAAGTGTAACAATAGACTATTTTTGGAGGTCCATCCTGTAATTAGCTGTTATAATATAATGGAAAAGTAGCCGATACTTTGTACAGTCTTCAGCAGCCTGTTGGAAGTAGAAGTTTTGATCCACTCTGCTTCAGTTCATTGAGGTTTGTAGTTTGAGTTTATGCTTGGCTCTCAAGCTCATGCCTCAGCATTTCAGTTAGGCTGATATCTGGACTTTGACTGGGCCACTGCAACGCCTTGATTCTATTCTTTTCAGCCATTCTGGTGTAGATTTGCTGGTGTACTTGGAATCATTGCCCACAGTCTACCTCTAAAGATTTTGTCTCTTATAACTCTGTCACTTTACTACGATCTTGCTCTTTTTGCACCATATTTTTATAGATTATATGTATAATTGTATTTGTTTGTATATTTTTAAAATCACACCTTTTGTATTTAATGTTACATGTATGCACCTGGAGTTTGAGAGTAACGTAATTTCAATTCTCTGTATGTCTGGTACGTATGGCAGATTTGACAAAAAAAGTTGACTTTGACTTTGACTTTGATCTTTGCCTTTAGCTGTCGGACAGACATCCTCACATTCGACTCTAGAATACTTTTATATCACAGACTCAGTTAAACTGTTAATATTTAACAGTTTAACTGAGTCGGTCATGTAGCTTTTGGGTTTTTGGCAACTTCTCTGAGCATTGCATGGCCTGATCTTAGGATGAATTTGCTTGGACATCCACTTCGGGGAAGATTGGCAACTTTCTTAAATGTTTTCCACTTCCTATAATGGAATTTTTCAATAGACTAATGGACTTCAAACTAACCTTCTTAGATTGCTTTTCTGACATCATAGTCGATAAGATAAACCTTTATTAGTCTAGCTATACACAACAATAAAAAATAAAAATCATGCTATACAAATAATACAAAAATATAAATATAGACATTTGTGTGTAGCAAATATATAATCATATGAATATAAACCAATGTGAGTATATGTATGTATGTACACATTGGATATCAGTAGGCTTTGACAAAAAAAGTAAGCAACAGTAAATGTAAAAAAAAAAACAGTAACCAGACATACTATACTGTACATTGCTCACAGTAGTATTAAAAAGTGCAAAATTTAGTACTAGAGTTTAAGTACTATAAAAAAAAACAGTAAGTTACTAAAAGAAGGAAGCCAGTAAATTGGTGTTACTTTATTTTCACAACGCAGATGTTGAACAATTTAAACTGAAAAAGTTACAATGTTTTGATCCAGCAGCAACAACAAGCATGTTCCATCACATTTACTGGATCCTTGTAGCATCAGCAAAGATTTGGCCTTTCTCATCTTTCAAAGTCTCGCTAGCTCACCTGCACTCTTTTGTAAGCAGCTCCAATCAAAGCCAATGCAGTGAACTGCAATCTAGGATTGAAAAGCTCCCCTGATGCCGTCTGAAGAGACGTCGTCGAACATAAATGCATGTTAAATTCACAGCACTCATTAAGCTGCACTCTGGATCTCATATAGGTGTAATTAGTGTCTTGTTCACAGAGGCTATCAGACTCGCTAACTCAGGTGTGTTCCTGAGTCTGAGTGGGAGGTGAATATTCATCAGAAGAGATATGCCTTCTCTACCCTTTCCTCTGAAATATCTCTTTGCTTTGTCTTGCTTGTCGCCACTCCTCGTTCTTCCCCTTGGCTTCCTTCTCCTCTGCCCTCTTTTCTCTCTTTCACATTTCCTGGACAGGAAGCTCTAGTGTTTGGCTGGCTAGCCTGAGCCATTCTCTCATTCTCTCCATTCTCTCTCACCACAATAGCGTTTTCTCATTAACTCTTATCAAAGTTCATCTTGCATCCAAATATGTTCAGCACAGAGTGGAGAGATGGAGTGAGAGAAGGTGGAGGGGGAGAGAGACAGAGAGAGCGAGAGAGAGAGGGCAAGCAAACCATAATGCAGTGAGAGACTGGTATAATGGTAGAAGCATATTCTGTCTGTTTACATCCTCCACTGAATGCATCTGCTTATTGGTTTTGGCAGATATTCCCTTCATTTAATTTTGGAGATGAGGGCACTGATGAATTTCAGGTCCCACTGAAACCACATAGCCTGAATGCGAGGGTTTGTACCAGGCCTTCAGATTGGTTATAGGTAATGAGAACAAAAGCAGGAACGAGAATTTTGCTATTAACAAACACAAAACTGAAAACTATCATCCTTAACTGTTCTAGAACCGAAATCTTTACTAATTGCATTATTTTTCTGTTTTCTGAATCACACAATGTAAGAAACTGAAGTAGCGTATTTGTTTTCCTCATCTCAAAATGTTATAAACATCTTAGGATCAGCAATGTGTTTACATCCATAATTTTATAAACACTGATAACCTTCATAGCTGACTGTCAGTAACTGAAGGAGGCAGCTACAGTTACACTGTTAAAAATAAGCACTCTTTGTGTGATGCTATAGAAGAACCATTCTTGGTTCCTTGAACCGTTTAAGTGGATGGTTCTTAAAATTAAAAAACCCAGAAGAACTGTTTTTGTAAATGGGATGTAGAGTATTTTATTGGTCCATTCATCATGAAGGGCCAGCTGTGATGTTTAAATGATTTAGAAAAATGAAAACAAAAAAATGGAGATGCATGAGATGGCAACAATATGTAAAAGGAGTTACTACAACAGTTTTTAATTTTGTTCGCACATAGGAACCAGAAAGCAAGTTTCTGAGTTTTGGCTCGCACACTGTGAACTTACAAGAGGAAATAAAAAAGTATCTATGAATTGCTGGCCTTCACAATTGATCAAAATTCAACCTTGTCCCACCTCCCCACCTGCTTTAAATTCTTAAGAGTTACAGCCAGGAGACATTCTCTCCTAACACATAAAGAATATTGACGAAGGACACATCACAGAAGGATGAGCAAAATCTACGATACAGTGACATTAATAAGTCGTAGGGTGTCGGAAGCTCCACAGATGGATCATGGGTGTCTTTGTTTCGGTTTTTTTGCAGGGGTTGGGGGGTGGGGGTCGTACCTTGTTAAACACAAAGAATTTAACAAGAGAAAGCCCACATAGTTAATCCAATCTTAACATTTTAGGCTTGTTAAAGCCTAAAGCTTATTAAACAGCAACTGCATGGGCTATGGAGCAGACTAGCTCAGTTATTATTAGCTCAAAGAAGTGTGTAATAAAAGTCTGAATCCACCAGGGGCTTCTGGTTATTTAAGGGATTTTAAGTTCACTCCCTGAAGTGGAGTTTATTTGATGCAAGTGAGTTAAACAGGGTTAAAACATGTTATAGAAAAGAATTCATAACTTAATACATGAATCACATGTCATTTAAGTTTGAAATACTGCTGTTTTATTTGAACAGTCAAGATTTTCCTAGTTTGTTCTCAGATAGGAGAACAGCTCACATAAACACTGTGACATATTTAAAAGCAGCCAGCTCTGGGATGATAAATGTCAGTTGGTGACTCATTTTACAGTTCCACCTGATTTATTGTGAGCTCTTAATGCGTTCCACAGATACAAGACCACTCCCACCCCGACACACACACAACCCCTGGCATGCACACACTTTAACTTGATATTGATATTTAAATGTTGGTAAGTGTATCATTCACTTCTCTGCTCCCCTATATGCAAACATAAATAACACTCTTGCCAATACCCCCCTCTTTATGATCATTATAATCAGCTCTGTAATACTGCTCACTTTCTCTCTGTCTTCTTCTCTACTATTTTCCTCGCTATCTCCTTTGCTTCCTTTTTTAACAATTGCGAACGCATTGCCTGGTATCCTCATTACCGCCGAAATGTAAAACACTCTAATTAAGTACTGATTGCAGCCTTTTGCGCTCTCCTCCCCAAGTACGGGGAAAGAGCAGGTCCCGAATATCTGAGCCAATACTGGGGAGAACCTTCGTCTCAAGGAGACCATACTTATCTCCTATTCCTTGAGTAATTGCCTCTATTGTTGTCGGTCATTATCTGCTGCTGGTTTTACTAAACCAATCTGAGTCCCTCTCTGCTCTCCAGCTCCAAATATTCTGTGTAGTTTTTTTATACGCCTTGTTTCTCTGACAACAGTTTTTCCTTTCTATTTAAATTCAAACTAGCTCCAAAAGATACATTCTATTAGATAAAAAAAGAGACAGGAAAGTTATCTAAAGCTCGACTGTGAGCATAAACCTGTCTTCAACTTTTAATCATGACAGATCACATAGAGCAGAAATAATCTGGGCTTCTTTATCAAGTTTCCAAACTCTGTGCCAGTGGGGCTCTCCACAGATAAACACTTCATTAATCCACTGGTGACACCAGAGACACCATGAACTCGGGCCAGATCAAATTAGTCAACACACTGGATGGTTATTGGTAGTAATAGGGAGTGTGAGAGGTGATCCAGCAAAATGTATTTTAAAAAGAATTTACATCCCTGGTATATAACATCAAAATAATGGCGAGTGTTATCATGACAGATTGTGTTTAGCAATATATCTGTGTCGTGTTTTTGTTACTATTAAAGGTCATAACAGATACAGTGTTTGCTGTCATAACAGTTTATGTCAGATGCTAATTTAATGTTATGACATCAGTTATTATAGTATCTGTCATGACAATTATCAGTAATGGTAATGCCATGACATGTTTATGGTTAGGTCAATGTTCCATAGCAGGGTTCAAGGGAAGTGTTACCTTGACATACATATTCTTTATGCACGTATGATCGACTCATGTGTTTAAAAAAGACAAGCCATAGTAAGACTGAAGAGAAAAAAGAGAAAAGGGGGGAATTTGCACATCTATGAAAAAAGCGGAATGTGCACATCACATTCCTTGGTTTGAACTCATTTTACCCGTGCGTGTGTGCTCATGAATGCAAGAATATTCCTTATGTGGGTTAAATAACAGCGCGGGGTCATTGGGATGCGGCACTTTCCCCAGAGCTACACACACACTTTAATTGGTTCGCAGCCCCTTCGCCTCGCCTGAATGAAAAGTCATTTAGAGACTTCCTTTCTCAAAGAGGATTGTCATTGTCATTCCCTTTTTCTGATCGCTGCTGGCTGAGAAATTGCATTCCTGTTTGCCACACAATGCCGGGTCCATGTCTGTTGGAGGTGAAAAATATCACTGTCATTACCATGACAATGGCAGCTAATTCCACTGTCCCTGCCTCCAGTGCCTTTCATTCTCAATCCGTCTTTTCCCGCACCTTATCTGGAGCCTAGCACAGCCCCGGCAGCCGGCCACTGTGACATTGGCCTTCCACTAGGGCTGCCGCCTGGAGCTTCTTATGCATGGAGGCTGCACACACTCTCTACTGTCTATGCCATTCCACACATGTATGGATATGCATGCACTGTCAAGCTTCAGTGCAGTTTTGTCTATGTGTGTGCATATTTATACAGAGTTACAGAAAGCACAGTGTGTTTGTTTAACCCCTGAAACTCTAAAGGCCCATATGTGGACTTTATAGTAACAAGATACACTAGTATAAAATTTAATAGTAAACTGTCATAATAATAAGATGAAGCTGTAAAAGATATATAAATGCCAAAAATCAATAAAGAAGCAGGTGGTTTAAAAATCAAAGTAATCACAATGTCTTATCAGCAGTGCAGTGAACTACTGGAACATCTCATACTCTACAGCAGTCATTATTCTAACCAGAGTCGCAGGGGATGCCTGAACCTCTCCCAGCACACTGGACAGGTCTCAAGTCCATTGCAAGATCCAATTTTAACAAGTCCAAATCAACTCCAAGTCTTCGGCCTCTGTGAAAAACTCAGCTCCGAGTGGAAACCCACGCCTGCACTTTGTTATTGATTCTCAGCCTTTTGTTGCTGATTGGTATATTTGGTTAGGGAGAAACTTGATATTAGGGATGCACCGATTGCAATTTTCTTGGCCGATTCCGATTACCGATTTTGTGTAAGTGTGATCGGCCGATACCGAT
>JBBPDE010000017.1:6198638-6212096 GCA_037974605.1 Nannopetersius ansorgii | reverse complement strand
TAGAACAAAACTGAATTTATTAGAAGCTAAAGAACACATCTTAACCGGGCGTGCCAATAATTATGGAGGGCAGTGTATATGCCATAATTTAATATCCGTTCAGCACGCTTGGAACCTCAGCCAAGATGGTACCAAGAATAGTACCGGGTACCAGGTACCAGATTTTAGTTATGGAAAAGTAAAAAAAAGCGAGAGTTGAACCGAACAGAGCTGGTACAAATCAGTGGAAATCCCCATAAGAAAGACACATGGAAAGCCCTTTGTAAAGCATGGTACATCCACAAAGGCACAAAGTATGAAGCACAGACGAGGCAAGACCCTTCGAGCACACCCACTCCGTCTGTGTTTTTGAAAAGACAAGAAAGTTTTCCAGTGATTATGATTAATATATGGGCTGTACCAGTCTTTTTTTGTATACACTTTTGTTATAGGCCTTCAGAGAATGTTGTTATATCTTTCAAGAGTTTTTAAAGCACTTCTGAATTCACTTTGTTCATGCAGTTTGTTCAGAATATTAAAATGCATTTTTAATAGATATTTAATTGTATAATATTACAGCTATCTTACTTTTAGGCTATTCATGAGGGTTTTTTTCAAATTTTATATTGTGCATTGTTGGAATGCTAAATAAATATTTTCATAATTTTGTAACATTCATTTAATAATGTAATAATAATAGTTTTGGTCCAAAAAAATAATTTCAGTGCATCCCTAAGTGACACCAAACTGACTCTAGGAGAGAAGTGACTCATTACTGGCCTACATCCAGCCCACACATGAGATGACAAATTGCCAGTGAAAGCACATCTAAAGGCTGTGACATTATTGTGAATGCTCTGACTCTAGGTATGACTGACTTGCTGTATCATACACCCTCTTCTCTAGTTTCTTTACACCTCTACTGTGCTTAGAAGTAAAGCCAGTGTATGTGTCAATCTCAAGCTAATCTGCTTGACCTGGTCTCGTCCTCTGACCCTTGAATGGCAGCTGAGTGTCTATGTGGCTTCCACCATGACACGTCTGGGCAGTGGTAACATGTTCCCATAGAAACGGCTGTCACTATTCCAAAACCCAGCGTGAAATCAAGGGAAGGGGGCAGTTTCCGCATATGTGGTTTCACAGCGGGCCCCCCAAGAACAGGTCCTGTTTCAGGCAGCATGACATACAGGCTAAGGGGGAGAGGGAGAACACAGCCAGCGCTCACTGGCACAAATCAACGGCCTAGTCATCCGAGCCATCCGATTCCCACCCACGCTATACAGAGAGATGAAACTCAGGCAGGCCATCAGCAGGTCTCTTTTAGGCAAAGCCCTCCCCAACCTGCCCTATCTTTCCACACCGACTCTCTGCAAAGCCTCAGAGATGCTGCCAGCTCTCTTTCACCCAGTGGGCTTGTCTCTAGAGGTACGGTTCCTTAGGGACTGACAGCGTGCATTTAGGTTCACTCATACAGGAAGACTGCAAATGCCT
The DNA here is from genome assembly GCA_037974605.1 of Nannopetersius ansorgii. Taxonomy (NCBI): domain Eukaryota; kingdom Metazoa; phylum Chordata; class Actinopteri; order Characiformes; family Alestidae; genus Nannopetersius; species Nannopetersius ansorgii. Next base: position 6,210,626 of record JBBPDE010000017.1, on the reverse strand, counting down.
GTGTGCTAAAAAAACAACAACCCTCTTCTTATTCTATATAAATGACATCAGCCAAGCACATTCTAATGATTTCCTCTTGAGTGACATTGGATGGATACGCAGATGACTGGTTATCTAAATGGAAATGCCACATAACTTAAAACTGTTTTTGGATTTACAATAATCTTAAATATTTAGTCTCTCAAATCAATTTGAAGTTGAAAATGTATCCAAATGAGTTAGACAGATTACTCTGACAATCAGTAACAACCATTATTATTCCCTCTGGCTTTTATTCCCTAACTCCAATAAATATATACAAAGAAACACTGGTCACTGGTTTAAATGATAAACTTGCATTAAAAATCCATTAATAAGAATAAACTTTAAAGATCAAACACATTTCAGTGGCTATGAATGCATCAGGACAATATGGGCAATGAACATTTGTACGTTAAAATAAACTGTCAGTTTATTTTAATAGTATCAAAAACCTTGATTATATTTAGAGCTAATTCCTGTTCCATCATTAACATTCAACTGGAAATAATGCAACTGTCAAAATCAACTACTATATAGAGCTATCTTACATGTGTAGAAATTCAGTTAATGAGGCATGCCTGCCTAAAAATAGTGTATGAGTGTAGCATGTTGCCTATTTTCAGCAGTATTATGCAGAGCAGCACATATCCCTCAGCCCCATGAAAAATTCATTACTTTACATTTTTTTCATGTTGGCACAAAATTTTATATTGTGTTCCTTCACTTGCCGGCATGCATTTCATAAATACATCACACAACTATGAGGAATCTCTGAGGTTTTGACCAATCACGACTTCCACTGAGGCTAGAAAATCCCAAGGTCACATAAATCAAAACAATGAACAACAGTGATTCTATCTAGTATACAAAATAATAGCTGCAATGAGATTTTTGGCTTCTTAACAGAAACATTCCTTGTGTTATCTGGTTTCATTCACCAGCTAGCATAAAAAACGTCCTTTAAACGGAATATTTCGTTTTTAATTTGCCATCTCATAACACAATAAATACATAACCAATACTTTATTAATCCCCAGGTGGAGATTAATTTATTACAGTAGCAGAAATGGCAGTGAAATAACACACAATGCACTTAAACACTAAATGAAAATAGAGTTACAGATAAATTATCAAAGAGTGCAAAGTGCAATTAATGTACATTATGACATTATGTATGGGGGGAGGCTCAGGAACTATTATGTGGTCTGATTGCTGCCGGCACAAAGGAGTGCCTGAATCACTTGTTCAGTTTGTTTGGCTTTGATGGTACCCCTCCCCACCAGCACACAGCCAAGAACAGTGAGGTGGCTGTAGTAGTTGAAACAGCTCATTTATTATATGTGAACTTAGGTTATCAGAGAAACACAGAATAAAATATTTTATTTCTTTATGCCAAAAGTCTAAACTAGATTTGTGCAGGCAGACACACCAAGCAGCAACCCTCTCTCCACTTCATATTCCATTTCACACTCCACACAGATCAGAGGAAATGACCTCGCTTTCATTATTGTTCAACTGAAGTTTGAATGAGCGATCCTTCCCACAACACACACACACACACACACTTCACCGACTCTTCTTTTTCAGTTACACACTCCATCATTCCAAATGCTCTCAGTCTCCATTCACTCCAAGAACCATAAGAGGGGTCATTGGGAAAAAAGGACCATCATTTGAGAAATTTTATGAAATTAGGGAATCTTATCTCCCTCTGAAAGGAAGGCTTAGAGCTGCAGTGTGAGACTCTAATCTCTTTACAGCCACAGACAATCAGACTTCTCTTATGGATTCTTGCACAAATATTCCTGAACGATAATCACAAAGCTGCCTCAGCCCAAAGCCTTTTCAAATTTATCACTAAAGCACTTTAATATCCCTCTTCAACTCCCAAGGAACTCCACTGTGAGGCTTTGAGGAAATTACCTGAAATGCTGCTGACTTGAATGCAAAATGCAGACAGATGATGACACATCCTCCAACCTCTTTTTCTGCTATACGCTGTAAAAAACTGTAAAATATCTTGTGATGTTATCAGTGCATGCAATGTTTCAAGTATCTAGATGTGTGACTTCTTTTAAAAAAAGATTTACTGTCTTTGTAAAAGACCCTAGAAAAAAATCTAGCTACATTTGACAAATATCCACAAGTGACTGCACATTAACTGTTCTTGTTGTGTCATCTATTTAAAGCAGGCTTATTTAAGACAACCAACATTATGATCACCCGAAACGATACCATTTCAAGACCATATAATGTTTCAAATGGTCCAAAATGTACTCCAAGAGCTTAAAGGTGGAGCACATAAGACAGCTAAATAAAATGCACCAGCCTTTGCAGCTGAATGTTGTAGCAGATGTGGGTCATATACTGTAGCTCAACCTCTGACACGAGCTATCTACAGTGACTTAATTATGTGGACTGGTCGTTTGTATTCTGCCTGGCAAGCCCTCTAAACCTGAGGAGGCTCATAAGGGCAGATCCATTCCAAACAGAGTGCATGGACATCAGGATTAGCGCCCCAGTGTGCCCTCATACAACAGCTGTGCTTATGATGCCACAGTGCCGGTGAGCACAGATAGCCAAGAGTGTGAAATGCCACTGTTTGGGATATCACTGTTTCAATATAGGATATCTTTCAGAGAAAGAGGACTTCTGTTTGGATTAACAGCATTTTGAAATAAGAATAGCTTCCCAAAAGGCTCCAACTGTCTTTGGGAGTTGTGTTTCAAATGCCTGCTAGGTGTTTTCAAAACTATGCACCTCTAGCAGGATTAACCGTGGGAAATCTGTAAAGAAGATAAGCATTCAAGGTCACTGTTTGTTATTTCAACAGGCGATTCCTTTACACACTGCATACTTCCTAATAAAAGCAGAGGCATTAAGCTGATTTGGTACACAAGGGGTTGGCACTCAGAAATTTTCTGGGGGTCTCTGAGCTATGATCCATTAACTCACTGCCCTAATGAAGAGCTCTGGCACTAACCCAAAAATGGATGCCGAGAGAGAAGGATCCTGGGAAAGAGACCTTGAGGATTGAGAGCAAATGCAGAAACCCCTTTTTATCTGAGAATATGTAGTTTCAGCAGCTTATAACTCAGTAGTGATGTATGTTAAAGCTAGGCCTCATCACTCTGTCGTCTGAGTATCTTGAGTATGTCGAGGCTGTTCTTTAGTTATGAGAAGTAAAAAGCTTTTATAGACACAAAGGTTAAAACAAATGAATAATTAAGGAAATCTGACAGCAATATCCACAATACTATGCAGTATTTTATTCTGAAATTTCATCAAAACAGACGTCTTAGGCATATGTAGAGCTTTTGGTTTGAAGTACACTCGCCATTCAATAGGACCTCCTTGAATTCTTTCCTGATGCTAAGTGGGGGATTAAGACTCAGCAGCTGGTAAGAGGCTAGAAAACCACGCTGATGTACCAGTAGACCTACATTAACGAACCCTCAGCAAACAAAGGAATACTCACCATTTTCTGCATGTTTGCAGCCATGGGGTTGACCCGACTGCGCAGTCTATTGTGCTGTGTAACAATTTGAAAACGCTCCTTCACCCCAAGCCCTAGAATAAAAGAGAGGCCTGTAATGACTCTACTGCTAGTACAGATCGCCATAGCAACCAAATACAGGCATGAGGTGCACAGGGTCAGGGTCAAACTGTGTGATGAAACAGCGCACAAAGGGCCAATATTTATTAACCACAACACTGCATTAATTACACAGAAATACTCTCACATTACAGGGGTGAGCAGAATAATCTGAAGCCACAGTCAAGTAAAAACATTCTTGCTTTAATGCAATAAGGAGTCAGGCTCAAGTAAAAGCATACAAAGAGGAACACAAAAAGAGCTGAAGCAGAAGTTAAAAACTCCTCGCTGCATTGGAACTTCTCAGTGCATCCGGCAGCTATTAACATACTACAGACTAGTTTTCAGTTTTAGGATCTTTTTGGTCCAAATAAAATGCTAAATCTCTAAAATGAAAGTCTAGAATAGAATTAAATTAAAAAACTATATGTGAAGAACTAAAAAAGAACTATATTCCACATACATATATCTATATACAATATAAAGGCTTAACCTTCAAATCTATGAAAATGTTATTTCAGCATATGCAAATTAGTAAACTGTCATAATCTTTTAGTCTTCTGTCTGTAAGCACACATCTTTTTTTTCAATTAAAATGTAAAGTGTGCAAAAGGTAAAACTTTTTTTTTGTCCTGAAGTAACTTGCATATGATATAAAACACTCAGAACTGAGAAAAAGGGGAAAGGATACAAACCCACTACATTAAGTAAAAACAGATCAGGTTACAGGTGCTTTTACAGAGCTAGTAAAGGTTGAGTGAACATTTGCACCTGAACATCTGTCATCTGTACTCTTCGAATAAATGTGAAACAGTAGGCGAATTACACTTTGTTGGTCCATGACTGTAAGCCTGACCTCTGTAGGAATGCATCACATTATAGGCTAGATGTTTTTGGTCTTTTAAATAAAAAGTAAACGTTATTCTTAATTAGGCTGGGTTACTGATTACTTACTGCATATTTTCAGCTCTCTGGAACAGATCAGCTTAACATATGTATGGAATGTAATATTCTTAACCATTTTAGGATCCATCAATTAAACTAGGACACATTTCAGCTGATACCTCACATACAAACTCCTACAAAAATTTTTTGCTACATTGCAAACTTGCAGACTGATTTGGCCCATATTACTGCTGAAATATGCTAATAAATCTTGGCTTACCCCTCTCAGGTGCAGTGGTCCGGCTGGTACATGTGCTCAAAACTGCAAGAATAACTGTTAGTAACGGAGCTAAATGCGGAGGGCCTGTGGAAAACCTCATGGCTGTGGAGCTGAACTTTGCCAGAGAAGAAGCACTTAGACATGAAGGGTGACTGTGGTTGTGTCCCACCCAGCTCCCCCTCCCTCTACAGCACAACCCCCCCCCCCCCCCCCACCCCTTTCTCTCTCACTCTTTCAGCTTCAATAGCAGTACTTCCACAGAGCGTTTCATAGTTCTGATAGCATGGTGGGAACATGAGGCAATTTTACTGCCACACTTTGCGATTTCAATGCCTTTCAAGATATTAAAGGGCCCATATAATCACTTTTCTGAACTGGCACATTCATTCACTCATCCATACAGTCAATTTTATATCACAAAACCAGCACATTTTACACAGATTTGTCAACACATTTAATGGTTACAATTTTGACTTTTGTTGGATTACATGAGGACCTCAATTTATCAAAACTCACCTGGAGCTGTGATTGGTCTTCCTGACAGAAATACTGTGATTGGTTAGAGGCTCATGCGAGTATTGCAGCCTTCTGCATTATTAGCATTGCAGAGACCAATACTGCAATAATAATTCATTGATTTTATATAATGCTGCCCTAATGGGGTGAATGCACTGCTTGTGAAACCTATATGATTCAATGTGGGCAGAACATTAAACAACTGTAGTATTATTTCCTCAAAAGATGTGAAATCTGACAACAGTAGTATTATCTTAATAGATGTGAAATCTGACAACAGTAGTATCATCTCTTCAAAAGGTGTAACTGTAATATTACCTCATCAAAAGGTATATATTCTATGATTTTGTATCAATAAGAGTGAGAATACTATGAGAAAATGTGACAAAAGTATGTTTCCCATAGAGAAAAGCTTACACAGAAAACATTTGTGTGCTTTGACTGAAAACTATATATCAACACATTCATTTAAGATGTTTAGAGAAGAGTGATGTTCATGTGTAACTAGAGAGCTCCACGGCCAAATTGACTGATTATTTTTGTTGAGCTTCATACCTTAGAACTCCCAAGAACTGCTATCTACAGTCTATGGCATTGGTGTCTGGTATAATAGTTCCTTTGTTTTCTGAGATGGTATATGATGTTCTCTCTGCAGTGTCCTATATTCCTGTAGGAGGTTAATAGATGTTTAATTACTTAAATCTGGGACTGTGTATTTCACTCATATGTCAAACAAGTTCAAAGTCATGTACTATTGTCATGGCTTGAAGCTATGAGCTGTATGATGGCAATACTTCTAGTCAAATGACAAAAAGAGTTTCTGGGATAGGCACGTCAAACCCACTCTGAAATGCTGTCAACAGGGGCGAGCAGCTATGGTTGTGTGAGCATCTGGATAGAATATTCCTGATTTGCACAGAGCAGGGAAAGCCAACACTCCACTTCAGAAATCATGTCAGGCAAAGCATCTCGACCATCCTTCATCTTCATTAGAAGTCTAAATGATGTTTTTAAATGTAATCTAACATGACCGTTCCCAATGAATCATCTGTATAAGGCTTCTTCTTCAGGGTCTGGGATTTTAAATCAAGGAAATAAACTGCATTGCTGGGTTTCATGTTCAAATCTGGGTCCTGGAGTGTAATCTAAACACAAAGATGAGGGGTTCTCATTACTCTGTTATTTTTATGTTATGTTTTATTACAGTTTTTTATATAATGAATTGCTTGATGAATATTGCAGTGCCGCCAACAGTGTTCAACACAGCCCAGTACCCACTTCAAGGCTCACTTGGTGTCAGGGCATCACATCCTATGACTCCTAGATGTCCTCTGGTAGGTGGGCAAAGCCATGTTAAATTGTTCCCATTAGATTGTCAGCATTAAATAAGTGAAGCCCCTCTCTCCTGAGCTGCACCATGGCTATAAAAGGCCTCCCTGCAGAGGGCAGACTGTTTCTACACTGTGGCTTAGCTGGACCACTTAGCTCCTTTCGCATGCATTTTTGTTCTCTGAGGCCTGAAGTCCAGTGAAGTGGCTCAGCAAATGTGGAAACACATCAACTAAGCCAGACCAGACCCTCCATTATCACATTGTTTTTGAGAGACATCATCCTTTTTGCCTACCCTGTTCTATTAGAGACTATAGGGGAAAGCTAATACATGTCAGCAAGTTTCTTCCAAAATCAGCCACGCAAAAATTTGCTGACTGCCATGTCAACATTCAATGAGAATATTATCACTGACCAGAGCAGACCTGCCTTTATGTTCTTAAAGCAGTTGTTAGATTACCAAGGCCTGCTGTAAGCAGGGCTTCCTTCTACATACATTATATGGACAAAAGTATTGGGACACATAACTATACAGGGATTTTAATGACAGTACATTCAAATACAGACTTTAATATGGAGATTGTCCCCCTTTGCAGCTTCCACTCTTCTTGGAAGAATTTTCACAAGATTTTAGTTTGTGTACCCATTCATTCTGTAGAGCATTTATGATGTCAGTCACTGATGTTGGACAAGAAGGCTTGGCTCGCAAGTTCCGTTTCAGTTTACTCCAAAGGTGTTGGATGGAGTTGAGGTCAGAGCTCTGTGTGAGCCAGGGTCAAGTTTTTTTCACATTGAACTTGTCCAACCATGTCTTTAAGGGTCATGCTTTGTGCACTGGGGCACAGTCATGCAGGAATAGAAAATGGCCTTTCCCAAACTGTGTTAAAGTATTGTCCAAAATGTCTTTTGCTGAGGCATTAAGATTACCCTTCACTGGAAGTAAGGGGCCTAGCCAAAAATCCCAAAAAGCAGGTGCGTCCCAATACTTTTGTTCATATAGAGTACATAAGGAATTATCTCCTATCATTCTCTGCTGATCTAACCCTGGTACCGCTGAGGTGGTGCTGAGCAGTGGATTTGACGTTCCTGCTTCTCTAAGTTAACAAATATGCCACCAGAACTGAGCGGCTTTTATGAGGAGAGAATTTGGCATGTGGAGGCCAAAAAAAGGAAAAGAAGAAAAACATCAGCCTACGGGTTATAAAAATGTAGGCTACCCTCCACAAGGAGCTGGTTTCACTTTGATGGCTCTTAAAGCTGACCCAGGTTCTCCTCGCGGTTTATGGAGTTTTGTAACGCGATAAAGCAGCTTTAGGGACATCTCAGCGCGGAGTCGACTTCTGTCTGTTTAAACAGACTTGGAGAAGGGATCAGGTCCGGAGGAACATGATAGGAACCCACCTAAACCTCCTCGCGCTACTGCTTGTGTTCGTCTCGTGGATTTCCGCCATCCGCGGACAGGTGAGCGCGAGAATCTTCACATCTACACATAAGGTCAATAACAAAACTGTTTTATCTTTCATTACCATGTCGTGGTATAGTGTACACCCGTACTGTGTTACTGTGAATGCTAGTACTTGGTTGACTGGTTCTTTTCTGTAGAAAACTGTTCAATCTTGGCTAGTTGCACTGAAACGGTATAATTGTCGTATATATTCTAAATATAAATATTCCCTGCATTGCAAGAACGTAATGTTGCTGGTATGAACAAATCTGGTTAAATTCCCAAATCTGTCTGCTCGTTGGGGTTGCATGTGAGTGTGCAGAATGCTACAGCACACAGTCGTAGTTTCATAAGCTCTCAGGTAGAAAATAAAATAAGTTTGAACTGAGAAAATAGTTAAAAGCCATGTATCTAAATTAACAGAGAGAGAGAGAGAGAGAGAGAGAGGTCAGTTAGTAACTAATTTATACAGAAAGTCTGCACGCGCTAAATACATCGTAATGACTTAGGCTCACTTAATGTTTAACATCTACTGAGCCTCTTTTCTTTCCATATTTGTTTTTTTTTTTTGTTCTAACACAAATAATTGTGTTAAAGAGCCAATGCGTTATCATATTTCCCTAACGGGGAAGAGAGCAGAGTGTGTTTTTGTATTATTTTAATTATATAATGTTATGAAAATCTTACATACGACCATTAAGAGCTTGACTGAAAGTTCAGTAACTCATCTAGTTTACTGTAATAGAGTAAAATGAGGGTGAACAGGATGAAATGCTTTTGCAGAAGCCATGAATAAGAGTGCACAGCGCCCTCCCAAACTACTACCCTCAAGCCCCTGCTTCATAATCAACTATCCAGATGTTTTCACAGGATGTGCAAATATTGATCAAACTTACGTAAGTCTTGCAAGATGAAAACACTAATTGTTTTTTGTTTTTTTAAAAACATGAAAGAAAAAGAGAAAACAGAACATACATCAAACCACAGTTCATTTCCACCCCAAGGCCAGCCAATGAGAGGCAAGGGACCCCTCATCCACTGATTGGTTTCAGTGTTTCATAAGAGGGTCAAACCTGACCTGAACTATCTTAAAGGCATCAACAAAATAAGCTGTGTTCACTGTGATGCAACATTCAGAAGCTTTTAAATTCCAGGAGTTCCAAGAAATATTTATTTTTAATGCTGATTTCCCAAGCAATATTCTGGGCTTTTTAAAACAAACTATCAAACATGTGTTTCCTGGCCAAAAACCTTCACGTAATGTTCCTCACATAAAATTATAAAAATGATCTCACGCAACGTTACGTGACATATCTTTGGCAGCCTGGAGGTCTAGAGGATATAACAGAGAGGAAAAGGAAAGGGAGTCTGTAATAGCCTGGCCGTTTAATACAGCCCTGAGTGCTATCAGCTTGTCCAACAGACCATTTAGAGTTCATTTATTTACACTGCACTCTCGAAAATTATGTGTTAATAACACACCATATTACCTATTTGAACATATTGTATCTTAAATAACTGGGTAAATAAAAGCAATTTATAAAATAAACAATAAAGATAAAGTAGATACGTAAGTAAGTAAAGTACATAATATTAAAACTGTATGCAGTTTAGGCCACAACGTGTTGTTTTTATTTTATCTGTCTTAAGAGTACGGACTCTGACTGGTCTTTACTGTTACGCTGGCCAAACAAAATTCTTAGAGGCATTACTGCACTTGAAATAATGTGAAACAAAGACAGCCTTCCAAGATCCAGACAGTCCACATTTCTGTATGCTTTGAGATTTTTTCGTTCTCTCTGAGCATGTTAAACCCTGGGTACACTCTGTTCATTCACCGTACAAGTACAATCCAGCCTTTCACAGCTTTGAGCCCCTACCTCCACGTCCAGAGTGGCACCTCTTATAGATGACGTCATTAAACACTGAATCTTTCACAGCTGGACAACTTCCACAGAATAAAACCACAAGCTTGCCTCATTCATGGGGTTGGCAGTCCAAAAGACAAGGCTAAGTAGAACTAGTCACGCTGTTCTGTGTACAAAAATGGTCTAGGAGTTATAGTCTTTTTTCCCTTTTTAATTTGACCTGACACAATCTTGTGTTACTACTGTGCAAATCTGTGTGATTAGTTATTACTCATATAATTCTGCGGATAGACTTATCCACAATTTGAAAATCTATGGAAATTTATGAATGTAATGAACAGAGACACATTCCATGGGTGTTTTTCAGCAAGAATGTCCTGGGACACAGGAGTTGCAGAATTCTCTGCGTCAGGCTCACAAACTGCTCTCAGCACACGAAGCCTCGTACCTGCAGAGTCTCCGCACGCTGAGGAAGAAGCTCAGTCTGCTGCAAAACAGCGCTGCACGCCTGCCTGCCAAAGCCAACAATGGTAGGATCTTTCAGTGTTTAGTTATGTGCAAAAAAGTATTTATTGTTGGGAAAAGTGTAAAAATGCAATATTACAATGTTTGCAATTTGTTTGTAATTAAGTTCAAACTGTTGTCAATCTGTATTTCTTCATCTTTTGTTAGGCCCCCTTACACCATTCCAACAGTTCAGCAATGACATGCTACTGGCACATTTGTGTGTGCTGCACGGAGTGTTAGACACAGCAGTGCTGCTGGGATTTCTAACCAGCTCAGTGTCACCGTTGGGCTGAGACTCATCTGAAAACTATCTAGCCAAGAGTGTTGACTAGAAACTGATCAGCAAAATGAAAGACTAGAGGAGGACTGACGCAAGCTGTGCAGCATATGAATTATCATCAATAACTTTAAATCATCAAGGTGGATCAACAGGTTAGCTGTGTCTAAGTGTACAAAGTGTTTATAAACTCCAGCAGCACTGCCGTGTGTGATAATCTGTGCAAGCACACACTTACACACACACACACACACACACATTCCACCTCCACTACTACCCTGTCAGAGTCATGGCTGGCCTGAGACTGATCCAGCACACAGATAATACCTGCTGACTGGTGGTCCCAACTGTTGGTAAAGGGGGGTAAATAGGGGACTACAGTTTATAAATAAAGAGTATTATTCTATAATAATGTTTATTCATATATGTATCCAGTTTAAAATGGGTGCATAAAATGCATATGGATTTCTTCAAATAAAGAACTGCAAAGTGCATGTTAAGTGGGCCTGATAAATTTGGCAATTATATATGTATATATATATATATATTAGGGCTGTAACAGTACATGTATTCGTACCGAACCATCACGGTACATGGGTCACAGTTTAGTACATGATGTCTTTCGGAGAATACACGGTACGAAGGAGAAGACGTGATTGAAGTAATACGGAGTCACAGAGGGATCAAAAAGCGCAAGTAAATCATAAACCTGGGTTGTAGTGTTGTGCAGTAGTGCCACCTACTGGTGAAACACTTCTGCTGCCTTACATGTGTGTGTGTTTACTGGTTAATTCACTGCTGTTTATTTAAAATAAGCGAAAAACAAACAAATTCTTTAGAACTTTTTGTTGCTTAACTTTGCGCGAACCGCACCGAACCGTGACCCCAAAATCAAGGTATGTACCGAACCGTGACATCTGTGTACCGTTACACCCCTAATGTATATAATGTATTTTTTAGATAATATATTGAATTATATCTATTAAATATATTTACATATTAGATATACTATAACTGTACTAAATTTGGGAAAATGTAAATAAGATCATAATGAGAAGACATCCAGTTTTAACTAAACACAGTGTAACTAGTATTTTGTTTACGGTGATAACTATAACAAACAATTACACTGCCCATCCCTAAATGGAAAGTCATAGTATTGTGTATCTGTTTAATTGACCTTGTCTACTGTTACGTTCCCCTCCTGTGGACATGTGAGGAAACTGAGAGCACCAGAGGAAACCGACATGCTGTTCTCGATATGTT
>JBBPDE010000017.1:6186267-6198538 GCA_037974605.1 Nannopetersius ansorgii | reverse complement strand
TTTTGTAAAGCTGCTTTGTGACAATGACCATTGTTAAAAGCGCTATATAAATAAAATTGAATTGAATTTAATTGAATGCCCTGCACTAACTAAATACACACATGATCTCTGCTTCTGCAGTTACCTGTCCAAAACTGGATGCTCCCCTCAATGGCAAGAAACTGGGAAGGGTTCTCCTTCCAGGGCATGAACTCCACTTCTTATGTGATTTGGGCTATGAGCTTGTGGGGTCTGAGACTCGCCAGTGCAAGGAGTCACTCACTTGGAGTGGACAACAACCGGTATGCAAGGGTGAGTGTTATTTAACCACACATAGACCTAAGATGTTAAAGCCTTAATTGAAAAAAAAACATTTTACACAATTTTACCCGTACCCTAAATATAACCACTCATTCAAAAAATGCTTTGTAAATTAGGGAGCTATTGTAGTCAAAAAGTAATAGAAGCTTTTTTTACGCAAACTGCATGCATAAATCACCACACCCTTACATCAGAGCATATAATGCATATAATTTCATATTGTCTTTTAGTTTTGGAATAAATTGTCCATTTCTGTAAATAACAGTAAGCGGCAGGATGCCATACAGAAACAGAATGAACTGATACACCAACTTAATAGTATGCAGCTCAGTATCAGCTGAGCCTTTATTTCTGTTACCCACAGCCCCCTCTTTTCCACCCTCATCACTTATCTTTTATCTACTCTACCCATCACCCTCATTTCCCTGACTGCATGATCATTGTTTTTCATTTTTTGCCCATCTCTGAACTGCTGTTTCACACAGTGCTCATGCCATTACCCCCATTTTTCCCCCCAGGAAAAAAGTTTTCGATTTCATAAGCATCTCAGCACGATTGAGTTTCGTTTGCCTTTTGTATTTCGGTGCCCATCTCCACAGAATGTTTCAGCTTGGCCCCATGCATTGTTTTACAGACCATTTAATTCCAGACAGCAGGCCAGCGTTTTGATTGTGCTTGACAAACGCTCCATCAGCACCAGAGAAAGCTCTCTCTGAAACCGCAGAGCGCTGTGCATACTTGGCTTAATCTTTGCATCAGTGGTATAAAGTTACATGGACTTTTTCATTTTCCAGTTCACAGATGCTGTGTGGTTTTTTTTAACAGTGCACTGTATGCCTGTATGCATCTGGTTGGTCTTAGTCCTGGATTAATGGCTGAATCCCTTTGCTTCTTCAGAAATAGATGAGTGTGCCTCCTCACCGTGTGCCAATGGGGGTACATGCACGGATGAAGTGAATGGGTTTACTTGTGATTGTGCCAAAGGGTGGGCTGGGTCGACTTGTCAGTCTCCCACACCTACATGTAAGTGCATTCTTACTTCTGTTTCTTGTCCTGTAAGCAGAAAACCTGTGTGTATATCTAAGAGTGTTCAGGCACCAATGTACGGTAACAGTGAATACCTTTGAAAGCTTGGAGTCAAGGGAATGTAAGCAAAAAACCAATGCAGGATTCATTTAGGTTTTAAAACCAGCCAAAGACATAAGAACATACACATCCCCACCCTACACACACACAGACACACACGCCCACACACACACTTACTCACATTGGCTAATGGACTTTTAAATGCGTCTTGACCTCCACACACTACTGCAACTGTCCTTTGGTCTCATATTTGCTCTCTTTAGCGAGCCGACATGTTTGAGGCCGCCACAAACACTGTGACCAGCTCAGAATCATGATGCTGAGATATTTGCAGCTTTGCACACAATTCTACTTTATATGATGTTTACCTATTCACCTCATGGAGTCAGTGTGCCAAAACATGTTTGATGTACAAGGATTGCTTCTTTAATTGGGACCTGGAGCTACAAGGTTAAAATGGCTTTCATTTAATGGAAGCTTATATCCCTCAAATTAAGCATTGCAGAAACTGTAGGGTTCAAAAATTGACAGACGTGCATCATATAGCTATAGTAATGACTGTCCATTTTCATAGAGTAGAAGTAGAAATTTTAGAGTAGAAATTTTCAGATCAAGTGCATACACATGAGTACTTGAGCAGGCTAACCTTTCAAATGCATGACCTTCCTCTTCCAGTTTTTGTCACCTTAACCAACACATCTGCTGCCACCGCTGGAGCGGCGGCTGCCACCTCATTTCCGTTAGTGACGCCATCTCTGTTTGTGCGACCATCCAAATGCAGTCAGGTACAGGGCACCATCCATTGCACCTGTGAAGCGGGATACACAATTTCAGGCCGGGACACCAGCATGTGCACAGGTGAGTGCCACAGAGTAAATAAAAAAACCCCAGAAAATTCAATGCAACTATAATGATAAAAGTAATATCACATACTCTTGCATCACTTGGTTAAAAATATCTTCTGTTTGCTCAGTGATTTCCAGTTGTTGTTTTAGAGCATCCACATCTTGCATTTTGCATCCACATTTTTGGTTTGCCCTTTCTAACCATCCTGATCGAACTTAAGTAACTTCTAAAGGGTTTGCATAATACTTTTTCTGTTTTATTTTTTCCCTGCGGTACACTAAGGACATTTATGTGGCTTTGAAAAAATAAATGTCCTTTATCCTGCCCTTTGTTTATCCCTAAATATTTAACAGGCTATTTTTGTGCCTTTAAGACAGATTAATGTTAATGGTCACTACCTGTTTTTTTTAATAACAAAAGCACTCAATGGGTGAGCCAAACTGCTGTAGAGTGAACAAGGTTTATATGACGTCTTTTAAACAATTATACCAAAATGGGCTGTTTTTCCAGTTTTGTTTTCAGATGTGGACTCCGCATTTGGGAGGAATAAACAGTATTTTAAAACTGCAGCAATGTTTCCTTGCGACATTGTTTAAAAAAAGTTAGATCAGGGATCATAGGGCACATAAAAAAATCTTGTGAATTTGTGCAAACGTTTGATAATACTGTATTTTACTTGACTCCAGCTACATTACAATAACAGTTTGTCTCATGCTAACAAATGGCAAATATTGCATACACATCTGCCATAACTCTTAATAGCTGCGTGACTCTATAAGCTATATGGTGCTGTATTAATGAACATAATCTCTCATGACAGATTTTTGTCAGCATTATGCAGAGTTTAAGTGAAGTGCTGCCCAATGTTTTACTGACTTTTTCAGACATTGATGAGTGTGAACTATTCCACAATGGACAGGCAGGTCGTTTATGCTTACATGCTTGTGTTAACACTCCTGGTGGATACCGCTGCACATGCCCTGTGGGCTACAACGTGACCCGAGATGGCCGTAGCTGCAGAGGTGAGTCATGATCACTCATTTTTTTCAGCCACACTGACAGAAATGCTTGCTTCAGGCTTTGAGCATGTGCACTGATGTTTTCCTGCTTAAAGTGAAGAAAGAGAGCATATTTTTTCTTTCACATATACATACCCTGTCTGTTCCTATTTATAGATATTGATGAGTGTGCCACGAGGCAGAACAACTGCACCCGTGATCAGCAGTGTGTCAACACTTATGGAGCATTTCAGTGTGTCAAGGTGGAGTGCCCACGCATCCGAAATGCAACCTATATGAAAACCTCACCCACGTAAGTATATGTTGTTGACTTTAGTCAGACTATAAGTTGACAAGGCTGTAATTAAAATAGCTGTTTTAAAACAAGTGTGCAACATACAGAATACTGAATAAGGATAGTGTGCTGGATTTAGACAGACTTTTGCACACACCTATGGTTGTAAGCCTTCTAGTCACAGTGGTACTGCTAGAGGACTTTTACCCATTTTTTACTGTAAAAAAATGTTAGAGGTTTAACCAAAATGTAATTTCAATATGACATTTTAAGGTAATTATTGGCAAAAATAAAACATCATTTTTATATCCAGCTGGTTGATTGGTCTGGCAAAATGCTAGCAGGATCATGTAAACATTTCCTTTTTGGCCATGTGGAATTCATCCATCATGGATAAATGGTTACAATGAGGGTATTTTGAAAGAAGATCCTGAGGCTGAGCCATCTATAAGTGAGTCAGCCACTGTGTCTCAGACTGAGAAAACTGAGAATACCATGCATAAACTGAAATGAAGAGAATGCAGCAGCAAGTACCTAGTGCCAGGCTTCATGTGGATCTAAAAAATGACAGATGTATAGATTTAATTCATCCAACAACTGATTTTTTTTTTTTTAAAGCCAGCTGTTTATATCTTGCTGATTTGCTGCAGAACAGAATGAATAACTGACAGATGTCCTTGCTTAGGAATAAAACCAAACTCAATCATATATGCTCAAATTGGTGCTTAAACCACCTTTAGATGTTCAACATACGCGGGCATCAGTAGTTTGGAAAAGAAAACTGTCAAATCACTATTTAGACAAAAGCAAGAAAAATATTTTGGTCTAAAGATGAACTTAAAGAGTTGCAAAATACCAAAAGTATTAGTTTTATATAGTAAAATGTGCATTGGCAGGAAAGTTTTGAATAACTATGAAAGTCAGAATCAGAAAACTTTATTGATCCTCTAGAAAACTGCTCATGTTTCAACTGCACTCACACAAAGACAAGAAAAATATAAAGTCTGAATAAATCTCTGCAAAAAACTCATATAATACAATATCACCAATATTTTTTTCATGTATATTGACATTAGTAGTGATTTCACATGGAAGGTCTATTAAACATAATTAAATGATTTAGCACCCATTAAGAAAAGCGCACACGATAATAATAAGATATTGTACATAATGTTTTTGCACCTGATACGAAAATTACACAATGTTAAACATGGTAGACTATTGTACATGATAATCAGATACAGAACATCAAATATTATAGAAAAATGGCAAAAGAAGGAAAACACTTATGGGCAGTGTACAATGTAACTGAGCTTCTTTTACTTTTGTTAATCCAGGCGCTGTGAGAGGAACCCCTGCCTTGTGGACAATAAGGCCTGTTCACAGGCTCCCAACTCGGTGTCCTATCACTACATGTCCTTGGTGTCTAACCTGTCCGCCCCACGGGTCATGTTCCGGGTGTCAGCTGTGCGCGTGCTGGGAGACACACTCCGCTTTGCTCTGCTGGGTGGCCGCGGTCGCAGACACTTCACCATACAGCGCTCGGACCGGCAGACTGGTCAGCTGCTACTAGTCAGCCCCATCCCAGGCCCTGCCACTCTGGAGGTGGAGGTTGAAATGAGCGAGTTGGAGAGAAGGGTGCAGATTGGTCGCTACATCACCAAGATCACACTCTTCATTTCGCAATACGAGTTCTAAATCGGGAAGCTTTGGGAGTTCTGTTGGGCTTAAAAGGAATTTAATGACTGTTTCCTGTATCAGTGATTAACCTCTTAAACCCAAGGACCAATCAGTGGATCCTCACTCTAACTACATAACTTACATTTTAGTTTCACAATAGTAATTTATAGAAGTTACTGTATGATAGGCCTTAAGGTTTAGAACTGAGTAAGGGGTTATATCACTTTGAAGATAGTGTGGCATGTAAATTGAAGCTTTTGATTTATAAACATGGTACACAATAGTTTGAAACGTATTTATTTTTCTCTGCATTTTTCTCCAGCCTATGGACATTTGCCAGTAGGTCCTTGCTCCCCTCATACTGCCCTAGCACCATACATTATGTGCCAAATTTGGGAAGCAACGTAAAACTTTGTAAAACTTCACACAAACAGTTTATTTGTTCAGCGGTTTATGGACAGTCATATGTTCATTAACATAGTACAAAAGGGTTTGTTCCATGCTGCTGTTCTGTGGGAGTTTGAAAAACATTAAAAAACACTCAATGTAAAAAGCTGTTATCAGCCAATTAAAGTATGACAGCATCATTGCAAAGTAGTGTATTACTTTGAAAAATCTTTATAGATTAAACTAGATGCCAAAATATGCTGTGTTGGTTGTTGGTACATTTAATTAATTGTAAAATATTCAGGAAATATTTTGTAAAACATTTTGTTTGTAAAACATCTGTTGGTTCCATGCTTTTGGCCTGCAGTTTGTACAAGCAAATTTGTCAATGCCTCAGTCCACTCCAAGGAAAACAGGACGTTCCTGATTCTGTAGTGTCATCCATCTGTTGGTGTTTTCTGACAATGGAGAGAGGAATTCCTTGGGGAATTTAACCAATACCCCCAGCTTTGGACAGGCCCAGCACGGCTGAGCCTCAGACATGAATTCCAGCAGAAGGGCTCATATCTGGAAACAATGGGCAACTCATGGGACTTGTCACATTTGTATAAGCATTATCTACATTTCTAGTTTGACATAGGATTATGTGAAAGGGCAGCTGATCCTGTTCTGAGTGACATTGCTGGACATTTTAAAAGATTTGGCCAGGAAGTTACGATGAAGGCTGCAGCTATCAGGATTGTAGTTACAGCTGCCTGCAGTGTAATGAAAAAGAAAAAGGCTCTGTGAAAACTTTGGACTTAAATTACAAAAACAACTTGGCAAGCTTAACACAGGGTTTTTATAACTTATCATTGCTGCAGTTTCACTTTCCATCAAAAATGAGATGAACATTACCCAGGCGAAACTACATGGCGCTGTTTGTTAGCGAGTAGCAACTGGAGCCCGTTTAGTAATATTTCTTTGGTAGCGCCGTTTGTACTCAACAGAACAATACTATGAGTGTCCATAACTGTTCACTGCTTAACTTTACTTGTTTCCTTAAGTGAAAGGAAAGGTTTGGTGAAAAGTGTGCAGCCCTCTATACACGCTAATTCCTTCCTACAACCCTGGGGGCTAAGCCCCCCTTGTCTTTCCATCCTCGTGACGTCCCTGGCTATGGAAGTTTTTTTTTAAGTCATTATCTAAAACCATGCACTGTAAAGGCTGACTAAAATTATGTTGAAATGTCACACATTTGGAAAGAGGGACTGGCTCGTGTTAATTGTCATGTGCATGGGGGGAAGTGGGTTACCATTGTTACATCAATATTTTTTCATGGTTTTGAGAACTAATAATTTACACAAGGCAAGCATGTAGACTGATATTTCACAGCTGGCCACAAGGCCACACCTTTCATAACTGCTTTTACCAGAGTGAGTGTGCTTCTAGAGCAGAGAATATGTCATTTAGATTTCAGCATTACAAACAATAACACAATGAACCAGAGAATCTGGCCGATGGTTACTGTACAAAACAATTTGTTATTACACTAAACATACTTTTCATTTGCTATCATGAGAAAAATGCTTAATCACCTGTTAATGTTGACAAGCTTCACTGCAGCCATTTCTTTCTGCCACTTACTTACTGATTGACTGACTGACAACAAGTGGAAGAGGAAATGATCCCACCAGAGTCTGAAGGTTGCAAAACAAAGCTTCTCAAGACTGTGCCCAATAATGGCAGAGATGTACTTTTCATTGTTTCACTTGAAGATGAAAGTCGGGCAGACGCAGGTTACCCCGGACAAGCACCAGCAGATTTAGGAACAGCTTTTTTCCCCAGAGCTGTCTTCTTACTGAACCCCTTTGCCCCCCTGATAACCATTGTCCTGATAACCCACTTGTAAATGTATATATCCATTGCACATATACATTTGTAAATTCCTGATTATACATTTTATACATATGTCAATCCCGGAGATAGTAGATAATTAAACTGTAAATTTTGTTCATATCCATTGCATGTTTATGATCACTGTAGCAACCTGTATAATTGTTCATTTTCTTGTAATTCATGATTTATAGTTAATACAAACTGTATATTATATTCATATTACTGTACATCTATCTCTAAATATTATTCAGTTTCTTCTTGTACATTTCACCTTACAAGCACCTGTAATTGCTGCTCCGTTGCCTTGTACTTGTACATGTGTAATGACAATAAAGTTGAATCTAATCTAATCTAATACCACAGCACTCCCTCTTTATTCCTCAGAGTTCAGGAAAATGCCAAAATCACATGTGGCAAAATACTACTATTACAAGCACTTCCCCTACATGTAGTGTCTTGCAGCAAGCCTTCATAAGACGCTGACTAAATAAGTGGTTCATTTAATTGTGAATAAACCATGGCAAACTGATCATTGCCATCTTTCACCTTAAGAGAAAGCAGTCTAAAATATCCCTGCTGGCTGACAACACTCTAAAACTGTCATATTGTGTTAATAAGAGCAAGAAGAGCCAGACTCTGGAGCGTATTATGTAGCCAGCACACAAAAAGTGTGTACAAAGTACAAAGTGCCACTCACTTTCATGCTTTATGGAACCTCATAAATATGTACAGGATTGATTATGGACCATTTTCTAGAGGCAGTACCGTCTTTTTGTTACCCCAGACGCTAATCTGAAAATGTCCTATATGCCAAGTTGAGTTTCCATCAGACTTAATTTAGAGTCATGCTAGTAAGTGTGGAAGTATGATGTGCTTTATTTTTCAAGGACATAATGAATATGCCTGTTTAATAATATGAATCCAGTTTAAGCATGCATGCTTCCCACTCAGAATAGAGGAGGACACTAGTTTGGCTGATTATAGAAGCAATCACACTATTGTTCTTCTTATGGTTATTATTATTCATTTTTGGAACTGCTTCTCCCCCAAAGCCGCATAAGTAACTGGAATAATTTCAACTCTGACTTGTGCCCAACCTTTCGCAGCGCATCAATCAGATGATCAGGAGTACTGATCGTTTAAAAACAGGGTGAGGGTGAGTCACCTTATGAGTCTACATGAGAGAGATAAGCACACCTACGGTGGCTGCAAAGGGACAAAACACAAACACGGAGAAGAAACTGCAGAACAAAACACACAGTCGACTTATAAACAAAAAACTAAAGCCAGTTTTTAAAATAAAGACATGTCTCACTGTCTTTATTTTAAATCAGCACGTTAATACGGCTGTGTGCACGTTCAGGTATCTTTAACCATAAATGGCTTGGTAAGAGCTTGTAAGTTCATGCCTGGCCCCAGTTTGAATATATGATGCGAATTAGGGCATTATCACAACCACACTTCACACTTTCTCTATCCAGTTAACAGCTACTAGTCTTTTCCCTCGCATGGAAATGAATAGAGTTAGTGGTTTACTTTGGTTGACTCCCACCACAAAACTTTCAAAGAGAGATATGGTGCCCTGAGCACGCTACCGTCCCCAAGCGCTGCTCCCCGGGTGCTGTGTTTGTAGATGCCCCCTGCTTCACTTGGTGAATGGTTTAAATGCAGAGGAAGTATTTCGTGCTGTTCACACTGTGTGCTGTGGTGTGTTCATGTATGATCAGATTTCACTTTTTTCACTTTTCACTTTCACGTAGAATGAATGTTGTTAAATAAATGTAATGTCTATTCTGTGTCCACAGTCTGACAAATCACAGCTTCCCAAACTGTACCTACTCTGAAGCAGCAAGAGGATTCCAGTTCGACATTGTTTGGTTGTGGTGACAAAGCAGTAGGTTTGTTTATGTTCATAACATTTAGCAAAATCTCATCCATATGAGGGGCCGTTTAGGAAATATTTCAGACTTTTGTTACACAAACACATTTGAAACACAAACACATTTCACATATGAAACTGTCACACATGCATCCATTCTACTGAAAACTCACACACATATATGAAACACTCATACAGATACAGGTGAAATGGTCTTACACGCACACACACACATGAAACACATACACATACAGATGAAAAGGACTCACACACACATATGTAACGCTCACTCAGATGCATGTGAAATGTATTTTCTCACACTCACACACATATGAAATGCTCATACAGATACAGGTGAAACTGACTCACGCACGTATGAATGCATGTGAAATAGGAATATATTGTGACGAACCATGGAAGGAGGTGAGTCGACACACAGGGAACTTGATTTTCTTTGCCTTTTGTTTCCACAACTCCACAGACAAACTCTCAGCACATCCTCTCTCTACCTCTCCTTAACTCCAACTGAGGAGCCCACTCTCTTGGCCCCTCCCCAAACACACAGAAACCCGCCAAAATCATGGTGATGAGCTGCAGGTGCAGCTCATCACCCCCCACACACAGATCACGCCACACACAATAACCCCCATATGAACGCCACATTAACTGCCAGCTCGCCACACAATATCATATATCCAGAGTGACGTACATCAGTGCTTAAGCTCTTCATACCTGTAAAGCTACACTAAAATCAACACCTACTTTTTACTGCCAGCTGTCACGACTGAGGGGGTTAGCCCTCAGCCAGGAGCTACCTCAGGGCACGGCCCAAAACTGAGACCAGGGATCAACGCTGAAGTGACTTTATTTGCAAACTGAGAACAGAAAACGGAATAAAAAACTAGGCATGAGGGCCGTCAGGAACAGGATACAGGATACTAGACTAGGAACGAACGTGAAAACGAGGTGCAAAAATGAGGCGATGGACAGATAAAGGAGGACTAACACAAACAGACTTAAATACACACAGAAATATATGGGAAAAACACAAACAGGTGAGAAACAGAAAACACGTGATACAGAACCGAAATTCAAAATACAAATCGACTTAAATCGGCCCAGTTGGATTAATAGTGTAAACTGAATAATGCATCGGTCAGGTCCCGAGAGCAGCCAACAGGGGTCACTCCTGAATTAGGGGTCACTCCTGTCACTCCGTTTTTTTTGGTTTTTGGTTTTGTTTTTTATTTTGAAATCCTGAGTAAACCAAGTTTGTGTTAGATAAAATTATTGGCTTCAGCTGCTTGTGTACTCAGGAGTAATTGTACGAGTTTGTTCATTGGTTGTGGGATTTGGGTTTGTGAGTATTTAAAGGGTGTCTGTTCAGGTTGAGTTTGTGGGTCCACTGTCGCCTATTTTCTGAGTCTTGATGGAGGAAGACTGACAGCGTCACTGTTCTTTTATTAGTTATTAGCAAGACTTTCTGGTTAGTAATGGAACATTTCACTTAACATTCTGTGCTCTAGGGGTCCTGCTTATCATGTCGTTATATTTATTTCAAGAATGTCCAGCATTTTATGGTTCACCACAAATACTGCATACTGAAAAATGGCTTTTTGCGTTATTTCTTATTATCCTCGGCACAGCACAAGCCAGAATGGACAGCCAGAACAACTTGTACCTTCATCCTCTGCATTTCTGGTTGAGAGTGATCTGTTCATGACGGCTGGCAGAATGATTACTTTTTCACACGGAGGTCCTACTTTCGCAGGACTGAGCTCAGCTCGTATACTTTCTGGAGGCAAAGCTGAAACTACAGTCACAGAAACCTGTGACTATCCAGATGGTGTGTATGCTCAAAACTTTATATGTAAATATATTAGTGGTGGGCATAGATTATTATTTTTTTAAATCTAGATTAATCTCACTGTAATCTTGGAATTAATTTAGATTAAAATGGTTCTTTTGAATTCTGCCGAAGGCATTCAGGTTATGTGTGCTACCCAAATAATGACTCAAAGGAAGAACGGGTTTCTCAAATCAGGTGACGCATTAGACCAGGGGCTCATCTCCTGTTTCCAAAATGCATGGTAATTAATGGGCTAAGTAATTAAATTAAATTATGACATTTAAAATTACATAACATAGTATCTACCTCAAGCAAAGGAGTGGAGTTCCCAGCTGGCATCGATGAGGTGTACAGTAACGCCAAGGTAGTTATCGTTGTTGACAGATGTCCAGGGGTGCCCAGTCAGTGCTACACACCTTGCCTCTACCATCTTATTGTCTTTTGCAGCTTTCTCTGCCGCGTGCTGGTCATGTATTCTCCTCATAGTTCTCTTCGCAGGTAGTTTGTAAGATGGGTTACCTTAGGCCGCCTGGAGAACAAGCTCGAGCCCATCATCCTCAACCACGCTGATGGGCTGGTGGCAATCCACTGAGCGAGGAGATTAGTTAGCTTGGCTGATAGAGCTGTGCTGACGGGCTTGCCTCGGTTGCACTCAAACATAGTAGTTTGACGACGACTCTTCTCCTGCACTACATCAGTGCTTGGCCCGGCATCTTCCACATTAGCTAAGGAATGCTTTGCGCTTAGGTGGTACTTGAGACTGGAAGAACTCCTACAGTAAACTAATTTCGCATTGCACAAGGTGCAAACAACCTTAGTCTTGTCGGTTTCCACTGGGAAGCTTCTTAAAAATAATTTTTCTCAGAAGCAAACCCGGCGGCTTTATAGCTGCATCCATGTTAGCGCGGCACGTCTGATGTGGTAATTTCACAGTAGGCATACACACAGGTTCGAAGACTCGCTCTCGCCCCCTACAGTGCAATTTGGCTAGGTATTCATCCGCGCTAAAATATCAAGGTGAAAGTCATCATAGCTTGTGTAGTATAGACCCAGCTCCCAACCCAACTTTGTGA
>JBBPDE010000017.1:6166290-6186167 GCA_037974605.1 Nannopetersius ansorgii | reverse complement strand
ACTGTTCACTGCTTAACTTTACTTGTTTCCTTAAGTGAAAGGAAAGGTTTGGTGAAAAGTGTTCAGCCCTCTATACAAGCCAATTCCTTCCCCTGAAGACTCGTTCATGCGCCCTAAAGTGCAATTCGGCTAGGTATACATCCGGGTTAAAATATCAAGGTGAAAGTCATCATAGCTTGCGTAGTATAGACCCAGCTCCCAACCCAACTTTGTGAATACATTAACGGCAATTTTTATTTTTTTTTGCCCGATAAGAGTCTCACGTTAACGCAGCATGTTAACGCTGATAACGGCCCACCCCTAATATTTATTAACATTTTATAACGGTTTACATGCTAGTAAAATAAACTAGCACTCCTACAGTTAAAGGGACCTCAAGGATCATCAAAAACCAAATGCTGGAGATGTACAAGTAGGATAACATTTATCCCACCATCCCATGCATTGTATTTGTAGCATCTAGGTATTTAAGCATATTAAGCAAATTAAAATATGAAGTTATAAAGAGTGTTTCAGCCTGAAGCACAATTCATGGCAGACAATCAGAAGTCAGAGGTTTTGGCACAATGACACAAAACAGCGGTCACCCTGCTCTTGGATATCCATCTTCCCGAAAACTTTCCACCCCTGGCGGAACATGTCTTATCCGCGCCATTGGTCTGCTTAGTTAGCTGGATGAAGCAAGTTAGATTTGAGCTGAAATTGAACTGTGAATGTTGGTGACCATTGCCTTAGAATAACCATGTTTAGTTCCCTAAAGATGAGTGTTAAGAACCTTTTTTTATTTTTGACATCCACATAATGTTGAGGTCTTTCACAGAACTAAAGTTTCAAGTCAAGAAAATTTCCTTAAACCTTTTGGTCCAGTAAAGGATAAGAATGAAAGTAACCTATCTTCTGAACATTAGGCCCAGAACATAAAGCTGTGCTTTTCAACTGTGAGGCAGTGAGCAGAGGCTTCAGTAAAAGAGCCACTGTGTTCATGCAGTCCAGCGATTAGTGCGTATTTATGCAGGGGAAAAAGTGAAAACAGAAGAGCTCTCTGGTATATTTAGATAGCCGGTGAGATGTGATAAATCTGAGCCATGTGTGGTATCTCTCTACTGCCTCTCTCGTCGTAAACGCTGACACGTATTTGAGAAAGTGTGTGTATTGACATGAAGAAGAGGTTTTAGTTTTGACTCAAAATAGCTAAGAGATGTCTGTGGGCGAGGGTAAAAATGTTTCACTCCCATGAAACATAGCATCCCATAAAACAGCCATATGCCAAACCCTCTCCCCTCTGACACACACCCGCTAAGCTCAGTTTGGAATAGAAAAACCATAATAAAGCAATGCAAATGGACAATAGCTAAACAAACGAAGATGTATTGCATAAACCAATCTGCTGGGGTGCACATAGCTGCACGATCCTTATAGGGTGTCGTCTGCTAGTGTGTGCGCATTTACATGGCCCTGGATAGTAGCTGTGGCGAGATCTTTGAAAAGGACGGAGTGTGAGAATAACTGATGGCTGAATAGTTGTGACTGACTGCGAATAGGTTGAATAGAGAAAGAGAGATGCACACCATCCCTCTCTCATCATTTTTTTTGTTTCTGCAGAGGGCCTCCTATTTTTCAGCTGTCAAAGCTGTCTCTCCATGCTGAAAAGACTTCTTCCCCCCTCATTCACTCCGCATTCACTCCAACTATCTTACAATCTGACTGCATTTCTGCCACCCTAACCTGATATGTAGAAGAGAGAGAAAGGGAGTGAGAGAAGAAGAAATGAGGGGGCTAAAGTGCAAATTGAATGGTGGACCATCCCCATGTTCTGTCTCCCTGAGATGTCAATCAAAAAAACTGCATTCATGATGAGTGTAGAAAATCCTTTTGTTGTTGTTTTAGCACCACACCTTGTTGTAACCTATTGCTACAATAGATTGATGGTTGATATTTGATTTATAGTTATGTTTTTTATTAAATATGATACATTTTTATGAATAGTAGGAACCATTTATTAACCACAGGAGACTCAACTGTAACATCTTTTTTAAATACAGTTAAATTGATTACATTTTGTAATGTTAATTGATGTCTCTGTTCATATTAACTGAATACTTCAACCAAAAGTTGCTTAGAATGAATGGAGGGTAGTCAGCAATGTTATTATTTGAATAATGCTTATTAGTGACTATTGTCTTGCATTCATTGTAAGCATTACTGAATTACTCATGTAAGCATACTTCATCATGTAATTCAGGATATATTGATATCTGAAAACATCATGATGCACCTAATGAGAAGTTTTTCTCTTTAGGTTTTTAGGTTTAAATGATGTACTACTGAAAGTATGCAGGTTGATGGCCTTATGGGCACATGCAAAAATATAAGGCATAATTAAGAACAACAGTTTTCTTCACAGAAAACGGAATTGTGCGGTTTAGTCATTTAGTCAAACAAGATTTTTCCTTGGTTAAAGTTTGCCTTGTCTAGAAACAGCTGCTACAAAATACTGCATTTGTGGACGTTTGTGTTGCTCTATACGCTCACATTATCACTCATTCATGAAAGTGTCCGTTATACCATCCTACAATGTTTAAGTCTTACAGTAATGAAAACAATATATATTCATAGTCGCATAATTAAAAATATATAATTATAGCCACACTATGGCTATACAATGCACATAATGTTGCGTATGGTGTACAGTACAGTTATAAAACACTAAAGACAAGAGAAAGGAAAACAGTGCAAATGTAAATTTGCAATGTACTGAATGCTGAGTAGCACAACTTAAGACTTGGATATAAGTGCTGGATACTGTAGCTTATTCCTACAATTCCTACATAGACTATTGGCCCCAGTCTATTTCTCCCCATTTTTTCTTTTATAACCTAATCCCACCTCCCTGCATAGGCCAGCCAGAGATGAGAGAGTGGGGGAGTAAAGAAAGAAAGAACTCATCAGAGCACCTGCCCCGTCCCACTAACCTGTATCTGATAGTAATCCAACACTCGTCTTCCCACAGCATGAAGAGAAACCTGGCACAGCACAACCTCCCTCTGCCACACACACTGACCTCAAAGCCACCAGTGATCTGATCCAATAAGGTGCTCTTACAGAGCTGGATCAGATTTAAAGGAGGACAAGCCATGTTGCCAGTCTGGAGGGTCTGGACCTGTCCTGCTGAAAATCTACACCAAAGGAAGAAAAAAGGAAAAACATAGAGCACTGTATGTGGAAGGCACTGAAACCAAATCTCTTGAACGTTCCGAGCAGTGACAGGACCAAATGAATATGGCAGAAGCTTTAAAGAAACTTCAATAGTAAGAGCGGTATCTAGTGATTCAAAGTCTGATGAAAAGCTACATTTTTTGCATTTAACCAAGGCTTTTCTGGTTTATCAGGATCTTTTTCATGTGCAAGGTGGGAAGGGGGTGATGCAAGTCGTACTGCAAACAGTGATCAGGATAGGCCAGTGGTCATCTGTTCCGGTCCTGGAGGGTCAGAGCACATTTTTCTGCTCATAGACTCTGGATTTAACTCACCAGTTAGTTACAAGGTTTAATTTGTTTGCAGTTAAGTTACAGCAGAAAATTCAAATAGTGCTGCACTCTGTCCCTCCACAGCTGGAATTGAGGACATCTGAACTTGAGAGGAAAAGAAAAAACACAAGATGGGCCATTAGTAAAGTTACAGGGGCAATTAAAATGGATGGAAAATAGATTTAATGAATGTCAAAGGTTAAAGCTGTATGATAGAAGGTAAGTTGTTTAGGTCAGCTGGTCCCGGAACATGAAGGTCCTGCATGATGGTGTTTCCTTACTATAACGCAGTAAGCAACTCAAGAAGAGTTTGTTAAAGTGTGCAGCAGGAGAAACTATGTGTAGGGATTTGGTACATACTTAATCACCTAGTCAATCTGCATCTCCATTTGAGGCCTACCACACACTCAATGTTTCGAATTCTCAGAAGCTAGATCTCAATAGCTTTTAACCTTGCCTAAGTTAACAAGACGATGTTATAGTCCTGACAGCGTACAATTGAGGAAGCAATTTATAAAGTTTTCCTGCGACTGAGCAAACCGCTGGACCCGACAGACTAAAATGAAGTATAAGTTTAATAAAAAACGTGCAGTGCTTGCAAAATGGAAATAACACCATCGGGTAATAAACTCAAAAATGAATACAGACAGTGACAGCTAAATATTTCAAGAGACCAAAAATGCATTAATACTAATGATAAATGTATACTGGGATTTGAATACGGGACTGGGACAAACTGAGAATACGTTCTCTAAACATATGATCAAATGATGTGTGGAGCACATAAAGTATATGAACAAGAGATTTTAGAAGCTGAGTCAGGGCCAAGGATCAATACTGCCCCCCAAAGGAAAAGCAGGAGCAGGGAAGCCCATTTAATAAAAAAAAACAAAAAAAAAACAAGTGTAAATTTGACAAAGGGTCGTTTGTTTTATTAATAATACGGGTACAACACATCTGTACAATAGATTTTAAATACATAAAATACAGTGGGGCAAAGATGAATCATGTCTCCTGGAGAATAATAGAAGAAAAGGTGAACAGGAGTTTCACTTGGAAGATACAGCAGCCAGAATCTGGAGTAAAGAAGTAAACAACACAGCACAATATATTTGATACTCCAAGTGAACTGCCGTTTTTTTTACCCATCTACAACAGATTTTACCCATCTTCAAATCCGTATTTTCATAAACATGTAGATGGTTAATAGATCATCACAGATCAGTCAGCATAAATCCTGCACGATAAATACATTCTCTCTCACACAGACACAGCCTTCTTACAGTCTCACATGCTTAACACAAGTGACTGAAACTAGAAATGTCTTATTCATGAATAACTGTAATAAAAACATGACAAGTACTGAGAAAAATAACTGTTTGGATATGCATTAATAGCCCAATTCTGAACCTTGCAAACTTTTACTCTCCTCCTCTTCCACAAATGGTATTAACAAAACAGTGAATATAGATCACCCATGAGCACAATAGCAAATCAACCTCATACCAAATCCAAACAAGGAAAACATCCACTTTCCAATGAGATAACCTTTCAAATGGGATGGATGCTGTTTTTCTTCTCTATCTATGTGAAATGTGTGCTTTAATTGTTATAAGTTCGTCAGCTGAACTACAATTCAGCTCATCAGAAAACATTAACTGATCCTACTAGAAAACTCAGTCACTGCAAGATCCACCTCTGGAGGAAGATGAAGTGAAATCTTAAGCGAATATATTTTATTTATTCTGCTGGTCTCTGCTAGCACTCCACACACTTCATTGGAAACAACTGACGTTTTCTCACAGCTCTCTAAATTAAAGGCACACTTGCAGAATACACATAAGGTGCACAATAAATAGTGTCTATTCTCTTTATCAACCCTTCAGTTAATGAACAGCTACACAGATGCGTTTCACAACCACACTCTGTAAAGAAAATAAAATGTCAAATTGTCCCTGTCAATTACGTTTCTGCCCTACTGATAACCAAATCATGCGTAAGGTGTTCATAATGTATGAAAACGAAAATTTAATGCAATTATTATGTGGTATAAGGTCTGCAGTACAATGCAGTTAGACTGATTACCCCAAAAGCATGCTGAGCAGTCTGAAGTGGTGGAATTACTACATAATTAATGGTTAAATGCTGCTGGTCTTCAACTCATTAGTTCCTGTCTACCCATCTATTGCAGAGTCATCTACAAATTCAAATCAAACTTATATTTTAAATGCTTTAAATGTTTAAAACGCAACTCTGCATCCTGCACCACACCTTACACTGGCAAAAAAAAAACAACAACATGCACTTTACAGCCTCCTTGAGACCCATTAACAAACACAAGCACTTATGTTATGATGATTACATAAGTACTTCACAACTCCTGGCAAAAATGATGGAATCACCACACCTAGTCAAAAGCGGTGTCAACTGAAACAAAGGAAAGGATTATAAAACTGCTTTGCAAAGTAACAAACTGAGTGTGGCAAAAGATGTTTGTTGAACAAAATGGAAAAGAAAACATGAAGGTAGACCATAGGAGACATGAAAGTGTCACAGTGGACAATCATGGAGTGTGGATGATTGGATGAAAGTGGTTTTCAGGGATGCAATGGCTAAGGAGATAATGCTGGAACTTGTGTCTAATGGCTTGGTAATGAAACAAAAACTGCCTGAAGACAATCTATTTCCCCTACTCATTTATGATCTGGAGATGCAGGTCAGGAAAAAAAAAAAAAATCAGGGGAGATGATAATTACCAAAACAATCAATACAATATTGGACTTTTTTCTCCTTCAACAGAAAATATGTTTGGTGAAGAAGTCATTTAGGAGGATTATATTGCCTCATACCACAGAGCATAGTGTTAAAGCTTTCCTCTGAAAGAGACTGGATCCCTGTAAATCTACACTGAAAAAAATGTCCCGTGATGATCCATACACAAGAAAGTTGAGTCCACTTGATGGAGAATATTGTTTTCCTTTAGTGAAGTCCACAAGAACTTAGTTATGAAAAGGAGCCCTGAGGTCCTATTTTTTGATGTTCAGTCTATATTTTTTCCTCCATGTGATCTGGAAAAATAGGCTGGTAGTTATTTTTTTTATTTAATTTGTTCAAGGTATGTTTCATGAATATAGAATGCTCAGCTACTAAACAAAAATAGATTTGTGTCAAATATATGAGTTGTTTATTTGTAACGAGATTTGTAAAACTTAGGTGTGGTGGCTGCATATTTTTTGCTAATGTTTGTTGCAAAGGAGCAAGCAGAAACTACAAACACCACAGATAAATATAATTCTTGGTAGAAAAGTCTTATGTTTTCTTACTGATCCTGAAAGAAAGGTCTCTTCACCTTGTCTGTTTTTCTCTCTTGCTCACACACAAACACATATACAAACAGAGCATATCTCTTCTGTTACACTTGAGATGATTAGTGAGATACTAAGTTTAAAAGAAAACGTTATCTAAAGTCTGAGCTGTACCTCACCAGAAAATTAGTCAGGATGAGAAGTTGCAAAACCTGCCACAAGTATGAATGAAAGTGCAACAAACACAAGTCTTCAATTACCTTGTATTGCACATTTTTTTTTTTAGGTTCAGCAATTGGGTATTTATTAGCACACCTTTAACGTAATAACCTTCAATTGGATGTGCAACACCGAAGTAAACGCTCTATTCAGCTGTTATTTAGCCCATAAACATCTTAAAACTCTTAATAAGCAGTTAACACATAGTTTAGTGTTAATATGCACCCATATTCATCTATAACAGTGAACCTCAGATATTTCTGGTTGAATATATAATAATGTATCATGTATAACATCACTGTTGTCCCTTTCTGTTGTAATTGCTTATTCAAGTTAAGATGTTTTTGATCTACATAACAATTATTAATTAATATACTAATTCTGAATGATTAAAAAAAAACATTTTGTTGTCAAACCAAAGTACAACGACTTCATAAAAGTGTTTAAAAAGAGTGTCTTGATAAAGAAAGATTTAAGGTGCATCATTCATTTTACACTTCTGCAATTTTATGCACTGAATAGATGTAAGAAATGAAATTTAGATATGAAAACTGGATTTTTGTACAGACACATTCCATATACTATATACACTGCCCCTGCCCCATCACACAAATGCACGCACACACACACAGTGCTGGCTTCCAAACAAGTTTTTGTCAGAATCCCCCAGACAGTGACTTTAAAAAAAATCATATAAAATTATGATGTCACGTCATATAAAGCCCCATTTATAAACATAAACTAAAAGTGCTTTTCATACGGACAGCAACAGCCTCTCTGAAATGTGCTTTTAAATTAAAGTTGATTTACTTGCGGACATACATCTCCTAACAGGAGTAAATAATATCCATGAAGAAGAATCTTAAACCTTAAAAGTACTGTACAAATTTGACATACCAAAAAGGATCATTTCTTACACTGTCCATATAAAAATACATCCCTTTTTGTGAAATATACTCAAAATGGCTTGGTGCTTGGTTAGAGACCTACACAGAGAACATATACCATACCAAAATCTATACACAAAAACTTTACCAATGGTTTTCACTGAAAGAGGAAGACAACAAACACATAGATCACTATGATAATTATCAAGTAGACTTGCCTTCTCCTCTCTTACCCTGTTTCTCATTCTACCACCAGAAAAGCCTCAGATAGCACACGAGTCTTTTTTCCATCTGCAAGCACACAATAGTCAAGACACTCTACTCCAAACCCTAATCTGTAAGTCACTTTGCAGTCAATGGTATTAGTTCAGATAATGAGACAGGAATTACAATCTTAAGCTCATCACTTATTCAGGTTCTTCCTCTGTAAAAGAAAAACACGTGCTTTAGCTCTATTTGTGCATTTAAGAATTGGGAATAGATCAGACAGGAACTCAACAAAGATTTGTGTCTGACAGCTCAAATCCAGAGTAGTCCCCCTAATACCACTGAATCTGAAATCCTAGAAGACAAATAACAGAGTGACAGAGGGTTCTCAAAATAAACACAAAACAAGTATAAAACAAGTATAGCCCAAACACACGAGACTAGATGTATACAGCAGTGAGGATCCTGGTAGATCATTTGGTGTGTAACAGTTATTGCACTTAGGAGGCAAAGCAAGAAATGACAGAATTAACAGAACTGATTGTGCAACATGAGAGACAGGTTGGCACTGGGAGTGTTGGTATTAAGAGCCGTACTACGAATTCATTAATGTGGAAACTTACACTGAATCTGGGTCTGTCATCTAAAAGAGGTCTGCCTCTTACTTGCCCTGAAAATTACTCAGCTCCATGTCATCCTTGCGCCGTCTCTGCTGGGCAAAAAGCGAGCTGAAGGGGTACAGTTTGGCTTTGGCTGGGAACCTCTGGCCTCCAATATCCACCTCATAATCACCACGGTTGATGAAGTCAGGAGTGATCACAGATGGGTTGCCATCTTGGTTGGGTGGGCTGACAAAGCCCAGGCACACGTGGCGTTCCAAGGTATAGCTGTAGGCACTGCTTGTAGTCACTCCTACCAGCTCTCCATTGCGGTAGATAGGCTCACCCCACCACGGCCAGAGGTCCAGTTCTGTGTCATGGTCTTCCAAGACCAGCATGATGAAGCGGCGGGTCACTCCCTCCTGGCGTTGTTGTAGGAGAGCATCCCTACCCAGAAAATCTGTGTGCTGAGGATGGAGAGACAGTGACAGACCGTGAGAGTAAGAGGAAAAAAAGAGAGAGCAAAGTTTATATTCCAACTTCTTAGAACAGTCTTGGCAGGTGATCAGTTTTTAAAAATACATTTTCAAATGCACATGACTACATTCAGCACAAAGGCAAAATACTATTTAGAAATACTTGAGGATTCACTAGCTATAATGGTACAATGTTTTCTATATTATATTTATTGTTAGGTAAAGTTGTTGTGGATCTCATTAGTTAATCAAAACAGTAACCAGTTAAGCTTTTTATTACAAAAACAGCTTAATGGACTTGGTTCGTAATGGGCTCTGACTTATTTGTGGCACTACTGATGCTTTTTTGTTCGTACACAACTAATAAATTTGTGTTGTGTATGAACATTATTCTAACATAAATGATCTTAGAAAGAACAGCCCAAGAAAAATGACAGCAATATGTCAATAATTCATTACGATTTGATAATCAGTAGTATCCTATATTACTGAATAAAGTGAATATTACTGCAGACTGTTACTAACCTTATCAAATTTGACACGAAACTCACGGCCACATTCAAGGGGTGTAGTGAAAGAGTCTAGATCCTGTCCCCAGAAAGCAAAGAACTTCTCGATGCGGAGACTACGCAGGGCATAGTAGCCAGCATTACGAATGCCATACTTCTGACCCACAGACATCACCTCATTATACACATGCAGTGCATACTGGGAAAACAGATTAAAAGACAAAAATTAAAGTCAATACAAGGTGAGGAGGTAATGCAGCAAGTGCATTTGCAACTCACCTCTATAGGGATGTACAACATAAAGCCTGGCTCTCCAGTGTGAGTCATACTCATTACCCTGATTCCATTGGCGTAGCCAACACTCATTTCCTGTAGTGAACATAACATGCTTTCAGAAACATGTAGCACTAATGTAACGTTTACAGGTGACATTTCCATCTGGAACCACTGTTGCTATTATTTTTAGACTGCGTTATTATTTCTGGACTCCAAACAAAAATCATCCGTACAGCATCCAATTTGCTGTTTTATTAGGAGCAAAATAAATTGACACACAGGAAATGCTGCGACTCACCTTACAGAACATAGAGGGGAAATGCTCTGGAGTCATAGAAACATAGGAGAGTTCAGATAGCACATCCATCGCCCGAGGGCCAATGAGATTAAGAGCTGCAGGGTGTGGGGCGGGGGGGGGGGGGGGGGTGGCACATCAAAAAGAAAACACCCTCCCCCCACTCCCCCCCCCCCCCCCCCCCCCCCCCCCCCCCCCCCCCCCCCCCCCCCACCTCAAAGATAAGACACTGTAATCTAATTCAACTACTTAAAAAAGTGAATGAAATCAAAATAAGCTCAAAATATGTGGGAAATCAGGACTCTCTCTCTCTTACCAGTGTATTTCCAGCTAACATCCTCAAGGTGAAGCTGTGGATCGTTGGGCATGTGACTCTTGATCCAAGACCAGCAATGCACTTGCTGATCCGTGGGTGAGATGATAAAGAAACTAAGGTGTCACACAAAAAGAATCACAGATATGACACATAAAATAATTGAGCTCTTCAGTTTATAACATACCATAACTGTTTACAAACAGTCTAATAATGTTTTAAAAGGGAGGTCACTTCAAAGAACCAAGACTGACAGAAAGCAAGAAAAAGAAGCTATATAAAATGACATTGTTTGTGGATTACATAAAGAAATCAAATATAATTTATTCCATTTTGGTACATTTAGACTTGCTCTATAACCATGCCTAATTGGAAATAGGGCCTGTTGCCCTTTTAGGTCACTGACACTTAGCTAAAGAAAATATATTTAATCAAAGTCCAATCAGAAAAGCAGCTGAAACAGATGTGTTAATACAGAAATTAGTAAAACATGTTCACTAACCTGTTTTTACTTATGCGCACCACACTACAGTCATTCTCATAACCGCCCTTCTCATTGAGCATGCCTGTGTGGACGATGTGTCCTACAGGAACATCCAGGTCATTGGCACACAGCTGTTGGAGCAACTGAAGGGCTTGGTCCCCACTTGACTAACAAGAAGAAATGGACAGGAAGTCAGGAGTTTCCAAGTGTACTCAAAAAGCAAATTTTGTTATATAGGAATGTGTCACAATTCCTGCCTGCTTGCTGCAGAACAACGGGACAGTTCCCGTTTGCAACCACCAAGGGTCGCTACAGACCCCGGACTGTGACGGGACTTGCGATCACCTGATCTCTCTCACCTGTAGTTGATCCCACACTGATCACCTCACGCTCCTGTGTTATTTCCCCCACTTTACATCTTGAGTTTAGATTGGTCCTTAGTTAATCCTCGCCTGTATTTAGACTTGCCTTTCTGTTCAGTCCCTCACGGTAGCATACCCTTACATAGCCTTCCCCAACTCCCCGTCCTGTAGAGATATGTATGCTCGGGCATCCTGCGTGTTTCTGTTCTGTTTTGTTTCCTTTTGTAAATAAACCCTGTGTGCAATTATGACGGTCTGCGTGGTCGCACTCCTTTCTCCTCATCAAAAACAGGATCGCGTCGTGACAGAATGTCACTACTAAAGCAGCTAATAGGCAGTAAATTATTATTAGCATACACACTGACACCTAATGCAGAAATGAATATTGCAATGACAATAAAAATACAACCAGCACATGCTGGGGAGATTAAGAAGGGAGCACATAAAGTTAATAATATATTAATAAATACGAGGAACTTCTAAGGCAAATCACTGAAAACTGAAAAAGTCATACCATCAAACACAGAAAAAATACTTCAGACGTAATACATTTTTATGTAGCTACTCACCGTGAGCTCAAACTTAGTGAAGGAGGACATGTCTATGACACACACTGCCTCCTTACAGCACTTCACCTCAGCACCAACAATGTCGAACCAGTCTGGTTTGTAGAATGTTTTGCTTTGATCCAAGGCCAGCAAATCTGGATTTGAGAAGGTAGAGAGCAGAAAAAAGGAGTATTTAATAAACAGAACTGCTGTGCTAGCAACAAAGAGTATGGCAAAGCAGATACTTCTTTAGCCTCCATATGCCTCATAGACAGTGGCAAAAAAGAAAAAAGCAAGACTAGACAACTATACAAACTGACTATAGACCAAAAAAAGTACCAAACTAAGTAAAAAAAAGAAAATCTGGTGATATCAAAATGTCTCTCACCCTTTCCAGCAGGGACAAAATATTTGGCACGTTCAAAGCCATGTTTCTCCATCCAACGTGCCCCCTGGGTGTCTAATCGGTCATACAGGGGACTGGTACGCAGCTGCCTGCCTGTTTGGAAGTCCCACCTTGGAACTTTTAGCTCATACAGGAGGGCTAAAGTCATCAGAGAGGGAAATGGGGTGGAAAACAAAGAGGGAAAGAGGAAAATTATTAGCACCCAGAATAGAAAAAAATCTCTCACACTCACGATAAAGGAAAGACTATTATATATTTTGACAAGTATATGGTGGTACCACAATGAACAGCTGGAATAAGCAATGTAACATGAAGACTTCAGGTGTACACAGGATGTAAAAACATTATCCACCATAATTTGCTTTTTCAGGACTTAACTATATATTGATAATACAGAAACTTCAAAAGAGCTACACTTGACCATATAAGTGTAAGCTGTTATTGATTCAAGTATAGCTTTACAGGTATTAAGAACAGTTGTGGACTACTTTAAGCACTGATGTACATGGCTCTGGATAAGAGCATCTGCTAAATGCAGTAAACTCAAAACTAACTAATTATGATGAACAATTTTGTTAATGATCCAAGGATATTTTTTGTTCAACAGCAAATTTTTACTCTCACACTCGCTCAGAGTAGGGGGCAAAGCGCTTTCAGCGATTTTTGAAATGAAGATTCCACTAAAAAAAAGAAGAGGCTGTGGATTCAGGCTTTACTCAGTGAGATACCTCTGCATGCACATGACAAATGTTTGAATCAGCATGTGTTGTCAGTAGCTTTTCCTTCTTAAAACATGTTGTGGCAAACTTTGTATGGTGCTACTTACGCATGACCTCCATCACTCGGTGCCGCAAAAAGGTGCGGCTGCTCTGCAGATTTCCAAAGCGCTTGATGTCCATAGGCCAAACATTGGCACTTGGGTAGCCATACGTCATCCATTCAGCCAAGTATCTGGTCATATGTGAAAAAGCTCATGAGTACACATGATAAAAAACATTTTTAAAAAAGCACATTATTTCAGAAATTACAATAAAATGTGATATGTTCAGCTTGTTCCTTACTTGCCAGCTCCTCCAGCAAAGGCTAGGCCAGAGGAGTTCATGCCAGCCAGAACAAAGTAACCATGCACGCCTGGAGTCTCGCCCATGAGACAGCGCATGTCTGGAGTGAAGGATTCCGGACAGTTCACCAGCTGGTGGATCTCACAGGACTCCAGGCTCGGCATTCTCCTTAGCAGGGCACTCAACACTGGCTCTAAAGTACCGAAGATATATTCAAATGTTTCAGAAGCACAAATGGTCAGGCTAGGATAGCAACATGCAGAATCAGGTGACTTGGCAAATTTGTTGAATTATGTTTAATGCAGGTGTAAACAGAATATGAACTATTAAAGGTGTTGCAGATTTGAGAATGTGATCATTTCACACTAGGGGTGGACGATGTGGCAAAAATATGTCACAATACTTTGAGATGTACTGCATTCAGACCACATAAACAGGACTATTTATGCAGTCATTGTAATGAAACGTGGCTAATGTCAGTGCTATAAAATGCATATTGAGACACTGTGATGATATAATATAATGATAATACAAAATCGCCATAACGCAAACTTAAAGTATTAGAGATCATTGGCCTGTAGGGTGAACTTTCAAGACCATTATAGAATGCACAAGCTGTCCACAAGAGGAAACAGTTTTCATGACATGAATCGATACAGCACAAACAGATAAGCTTTTATATTGGTGTTATAAATACAAAATGTTATTAAATGCCAAGTTTTCCATTTAACTTACATGGTGCTGTTTTATGTGGACAATGATATTTTAGCTTGTTTATGCAGACCATCCATTTTAATTTGAATATATAAATCTCTCTCTGCAAATAATGTTTCTACAAATTTGGTCACTCTACACTAAAAGAAACTAAAAAGAAGAAGCAAGTTAAAAGTTTAACGACTCACCAAAATGGTCCCAATCCTCCTGCATATTTTGTATCTCTAGTTGATTGCGGCCCTCTGTGAAGATGGGTTTGGGGTTCTTTTCAAAGCCTCCTGACAGAACACCACCCTGCCAGGCTCGTACATAGATCCTTCCATCCATATCCATCACCACTATGTACAAGTCAACAATCAGTCAAACTTCATAATCTCTCCATCAAAAGACTAAAGCAGTCTCGCAGCACAACAAACACAATCCACAGGTTTGTGTATGAACCTCACATCTTGACTTTTGTCCTTTGCTTTAATATATCAAATAATGAATCATTACCGGTTCTATTATACACAAAAATGTGGTACTTTATGAAGTTATATTCTGCACTTCTGTTATAGTTTTCTTTGCTTGTTTCAATGAGTTATGAGTGACAAATAATTAATACCTAATTACTCAATATCAGTATTAAGGGTCAACCATAGTTTAAAAAGAGACAGCAACCTTTGGCACCTTTTTAGAGGCATGTCAGCAAATAATTGAGTTTGGCTGCATTTCATCACCTGGTGTATTAGGTGAAAGAGGCTCCTGTAGAGGTTTGGTGAGGAGGTAGAAGTGCTCACAGCCATGCAGGGGAACTGACACTTTCACTTCACTACTCTGGCCAAGCTCATACGCCCACTGTAAAATCAGTGAACAGAAAATAACACTTGGTAAGAGTAATGGTTTGTTTGTGTAAATAAGCCTTCAAGACCGTGCCTAGTATTTAAATCTGTTCAGTGATACTGCTGAGACTAGATATCTTTAAAAGGAGCAAAAACTCCCACAATTAAAAAAAAAAAAAAGCAGTAAATATGTTAAAGCGTTTCCACCTGTCCAGCACAGTTGACAAAGTACTCGCACTCAATGGGGCCTCGGTCAGTCTCTACTCCTGTGACATGACCCTTCTCCACTAGAACATGATTTACACTGGTTCGTTCATGGATTTGGACACCTGGAGTAAACATATTAGGATGTTTGAAAAGAGAAAGTGCAAAACAACAACAAAAAGGTGTTAAAATAAATATCAAAATAAAAATGCAAATCAATGGTAATACACAAATCTCACCATGTCCAGCTGCTGCCACTGCAATGGCATGATTGACATCTGGTGGTGAAACCACAGCATCTGCAGGGAGATGGAGAGCACCAACTAAATCATGAATGTTGACCAAGGGATGAAGCTTGGCAACATCTTTGGGTTTGATGACCTCACAGGCAATTCCAAGCACCCTGTAAGACATCAAAGAAGATACAGTGTAAATTAAAGAGGAGTGTCTTCCATTATTAGGCGGTAATAATGGATAACAGAGGTGTTTAGAAATACATTCAAAACACATTAGTATAAAATCTTAATTAAAAAATGATGTATTTCTGAGTTTTAAAAAGTCATGCTTTCATTATTTTTGATTAGAGTACACAAACGGAACTAGCCAGAATCAGCCAACTGTCATGCTTAACATGCAATCTGCAACTGTCTGATTTATTTAGATCAGGATTTAGACAGCACCCCTGTGCCTTTTAATTTTAAACTGTAGTCATGTAACATCTATTAGGATTAAGCTAACATATGTAACACTATGTTTAATAGCACTTATGATAGCTCTGGAAGTATATAAGAGGTGCATGTTAAAACTTTTAACATCTTTTGCTGCAGTTTTATACCAAATTATTGTGTAAAACAATAAGAACTGCATTAAATCTATAAGTACCATGTTAGTTTTGCATGGTTTCAATGAAAATGTATGCTTCACTGAACACTTTGCCAGCAGTGCATGCATGTACATGAATCACAGTATGTTCATGTCGCCTGCAAAATATAAGCACTGTGAAACTTAAAAATGTTACTGTCTTTGCTGCTTGTCGTGTGAAAAATTAATAAATGGGCATCAAATAAGATACAAATAGACCAATTTGACTAAAGAAATTAGAATCAAACCGAAAAACATTTAGGTACATCAGTAATATTTCTCACTACCCCAGTGGTAAATTTCATATAGGTCATCAATGTAACAGTTCATTTATATGCAGGACGCAATGACATTGCAGATACAGCAGTGTGGCAGGCATAGAGCAGTACTGAGAAGTTTTTGAAAAGCAGACAGACAACTTACTTGAGCCTGGATGCCAAACGCTTAAGAGAAATGAATCGGTCCTGATTCTGAGCCAAACACAGTGAGCCAGTCTGGACAAAACCTGGAGAACACAAACCCAGTCATCCTACTTTTTTAACAACTTTTGATTGTTTTTCCCAAAGCTTGTAATTTGTAAATATGCAATTATCACACCTGTTTTGACTCCAGTCTCCTCCTCCAAACGCTCGTAGAGTGCAGTAGAGTAGTCTGCCATTTGGCTCTCGATAGAAATGGGTTTGGCAACGCTTACTATTCCTGCACATAGGCGAGTTGTGCCGGCTCCAAGTCTATTATAGACAGAACCAAACAATGAACAATGGAGCTGTACTGAGTCTGTCCTTAGAAAGGTTGGAAAAGGTCCACTAGAAAGGTTGGAATAATCTAAATCAGGAGAAGATTATCACATTCTTTTACATTCCATAATTAGCAAATAAAACAAATGCCTTAACATCTACCAGGCTCCTCTGAAAGTATCAAATGTAGTATGGGTGTACATTGTTTATCATGGTTTAATACAGTGCAGGTTTTTCCAAGCACTCACCTCCCCTGCTCTAGGAGCACAATCTCTGTCCAGCCTAACTTTGCAAGATGATAGGCAACAGATGTTCCAACAATACCCCCACCACATATCACTACTCGAGCCTGACTAGGTAGAGGTGTGGGGTGGCTGTCCTGAGCTGTGGTTAAAAATCGGACTTTGCTCCACAGGCCGTGGCGGTCCAGGCTGCGTCCACAGCATCTTGTATCGGAGAAGAGCCGAGGGAGCAGGGCAGGCGAGAGAGCCCTAGAGCTCCACACACAGCTGCGCATGGCTCTTCCACCTTTAAAACAACATGTACAGTAAAAAATACAATACATTTTGAAAATACTATACATATGTGGTATGTAGGAATTCTAGTTTTGCTAACAAATAAGAAAAAAATAAAATGGAGCTACAGGATTTAAAGATATAAGGAATTAAAATCTATCAAAATTACATGCGTCTCCTAGTTTTAAAAAAACACTTACAATCATCTCCTACAGTACAATATAAATAATGAAAATGGCCCATTTTACAACTTTACCATCAATTTGTTTAAATCTACAAACTTTATATTTAAAATAAACTTCACAACAATAATTTCTGCTTGGGTCACAAATACTGATCCTGTCACACAGGTCAGTGTGCTGTCAACAGTCACAACCTCCTAAACCTCCAAAAACTCCTTTTCAGGCACAATTCTTATGCAACACATGGAAGGACTGGCCTCACACAGCTTATAATCTACGATGAATGCAGCCGCTTAACAACAGAGATCATAAAGTTTTGGGGATGTTCTGCAGTGTCCATTATTTTTTGGTATTTTTGGATTGTTTTCCAAAAAGGATTAAACATATTTGTGAACTACACAACATTCTGATTTTATTGAGATTTTATACTTAAATAAAAAAGTTTGATCTTCAACCAGAAACGCAATCAGTGTTAGAAACGATGGTACTACAGCAGTTCAACTAAGCAGTTTAGTGTTTCCTCACCTTCAGCACTCAACATGTGCTAATGTGGGCCAAAGCAAAACATAAACATAGTGTGGTTTTGGGCCTTTGAGTACAGAGGTCTCTACAACAGGCAGAGTAAAGTATAATGTGTTCATTTGTCATACATGAACACACCACAGCACACAGTGTGAAAAGCACAAAATTCTTCTCTGCAGCCAAGAACACGGCTCCCAGCAAGCAGTGTGTGGTGACTACCTTGCTCAAGAGTACTTTAGTGGTGTCACTGGTAGTGCTAGGATTCAAACCTACAACTTTCTGATTGCAGGGGCAATTCCCTAACCGCCAGAACACCAGCTACCCCAGTAAGGTATATCTATTTATGACAGCCCATGAAAGCTGTAAACTCCTTACTGTGCTTGAAATGCTTTAAAATCCACCAAGGGCAACTAGTACAACCATGATCAATAACCTTCATCCTGTTCACCTCTAACTCAGACCAAACACACTCCAATCTGCTATTTTGTGTGTCCAGCTTTAGGAGCAAATCTCAAGTCATACACACAACAACAAATTAAAAAATATAAAAATGTTGTACCTGACAACCGCAATTTCATTAGATGCTTAAACCTTAAACAACATTAAATTGGGACATTGGCATGCGTATTGAGGTGAATCCCCAAGCTCATTATATGCAGGACACTATGCTACCAGCACAATCATTCCGTAACGTTAAAGAGTTGGCGAAGTTAACCTTAGCAAGCTAGCATTATTTATTTACGTGCATAGGGATAATGTTGGGTTTATAAAAAATCTTCAAGTAGCTCCTACCTGATAGACCTGCTCCACCTCCAGACGAGACTGTTTACTTTACAGCTGAGCCAGCTATCTGAACGTGGAAGTGAAAACACAGATCTTCAGACTGAAACTCAGTGGTGAAGCCAAATTCTAGCTAACGGTTGCTAACTTGCTAACATTGCTATCTCAGGTTCTTTGCTGCTGCCCCTGGCTGCTTTGGGACATTACGACCACTCTTCTTCTTCTTTTGCCTTCCAGGACAGAAAAAAACAGAGAAACAGGGCGCCACTGTCCTGCAGAGCGTCGGTGTCTGCAGAGAATCAGTCTGAACACATTCACCTGCGCCACGCACTATCACTATTCTCTATCAGCAGACCACATTTTATGTAAGAATTAAATATTGAGCTACTACAAAGGCAAAACTTGCATGGAATTTTACGTTGGAAAATTCTACCACATTAAAAACTGTACAATCGGGGTTTTTTACCCAGCAAAAATTTGTGAAAAATTAAAGAATCACATATTGAACTACTACCAATACATACATAGTCATAGAGGCATAGAATTAAACATTTTATACCTTTTATTTGCATTTAGACAGCTTCCAAAGTTCACAAGATTAAAACCGTAAATGTCCTTTATATGCAGTACTGAGAAGTATCATCAAAATAGTCCACTCTATGTGAAATCAGAGAAAGTATTTTAATCAAAAGACACAAGCCTTTTAAACACATCCGTGTCATGATTTCATGGGTTTGCCCAGTTTGATTGCATACATTTTAGTTTTGTCCTGTCACAGCCAAGACTGGTGCCTTTTTGTGGCATTCATTATTTTAAAAATAGGGAGAAGTTCATCGGTTTAAATTAAATAAATATTAATATTAACGAATAAATGTTCATTTTTATGAAGAGGAGGATCATTTTTTGAAAACGAATGGCAGAAAGTCCATGAAAATTATCCCATCTTGGGAGGATTTTTGTTTGTTTATCTGTTTTTTGTTTACTGTTAATGTTTGCATGTTCTCCCCGTGACCGCGTGGGTTTCCTCCGGGGACTCCGGTTTCCTCCCACCACCAAAAACATGCGTG
>JBBPDE010000017.1:6133739-6148374 GCA_037974605.1 Nannopetersius ansorgii | reverse complement strand
AAACTTTTCTGTGCTAATATGTAGAAGCTGAATTTGAGATCGTATTTCCATGCTGTTGAGAATACTTTTTTGTCTTTCTTTTTTCTGTGCAGATGTACATAGCTACAATTTCTTTGCATGCCCTATGCCTCAGTGGTTTCCATTTCTTCACATGTGTCAAAGTCCAGTGGAGCGGTGAGTCATGGTGATATGGCTTATGATTCTTGGATTTACAAATAGTTTCTGTTCCTATATAACTGAGAGCAAAAAGGAAAAAGCAGGACAACAAAAGTTTGTTATAAGATTAGGAGGGATACCAGGTTACAAGTTATCTGGTATAACTCCTTTAAAAACAATTTTTTATGGTTACTTACCTTTGTAAGTCATATTCAACCCCTCCCTGCCTCCCTCCCTAGCACGGAGCTATTACTCTCAACCAGCCACGCCTCTGCTTCAGGCTTATAACACAACTAATGTAGTCTAGAAATACATGTATATGCCTATATTTACACCAGGCCACCAGAACTACCACAGACAACATTTTTGTCTGAGCACACAGTTACATCCATATTATAACTGCATAATACTCTTTAACGGCAATCTAACAGAATTTC
The DNA here is from genome assembly GCA_037974605.1 of Nannopetersius ansorgii. Classification (NCBI taxonomy): domain Eukaryota; kingdom Metazoa; phylum Chordata; class Actinopteri; order Characiformes; family Alestidae; genus Nannopetersius; species Nannopetersius ansorgii. The sequence goes on along the minus strand of JBBPDE010000017.1, from coordinate 6,147,781 downwards.
ATACCCATATACATAATATCCCATTAAGAATTTGCTATGAAAGGTTATTATAGTGAGTAACTGCCCGTCTAACCTTAGACTTGAGCTCAGACTTTTGCTCGAGTTAGTGCAGGATTGTCATAACATTTTACTGCTGTTTTTTTTTTGTTGTTTAATCACAGAGTGCAGTGATTTCTCCCCTCCTGTGGCTGTCATGCTTCTTATTTTCCTTTGTCTGGAGGCTCTTCTCTTCCTCACCTTCACTGCTGTCATGTTTGGCACACAAATTCACTCCATCTGTAATGATGAAACGGTGGGTCAAGCAAACCCAACATAGATATTGTTTTCCAGAAACCGATTAAACCTGGCCAAGAGACATGTCTTTTGATATTAAGCTAGTTATTTTCATTTTCCATAATATTTTTTTAAATTTCAAACATACTTATTAAATATTGCTAAATATCCACAGCTGCTGTGAGAATTTTATACAGGGATCAAATCGGACATAGATTAAGGCTAGATCCTTTCAGTGGAGAATCTCTATACAAAATCCTGTGTAGTCCAAAACTAGGCTTAATCCCTGTCTGGAAACTGGCCCATAATGGTCACTAGGTTTAACTTGACTAGTAAACAATATTGCATGAGTGCAGTACAAATTGGTGTTTATGATCATGTTTAATGATGTAATTTTAACTTCTACTAAATTTGATTCCGCTAATAAATATGAATTTTTGGAGTTTTTAAAGGAGAATAGTGTAGTATATGATTTCATTTTTTCCTGTTTTCATCCTTACCTTTGCACTTCTAGGAAATCGAAAGGCTGAAGAATGAGAAACCAACATGGGAGCGCCGAGTGCGTTGGGAGGGAATGAAGGCAGTCTTTGGTGGCCCTCCCTCTCTTCTTTGGTTCAACCCCTTTGCTGGTCTTCGCCTCCGGCGCCTGCTAATGGTCCACACTCGTAAGGGTGGCTCGGAGTTCTCTGTCTGAGGAAATCTTTCTTTCCCAGCACGTGTCACCATGCCTGTAACCCAATGCACTGAGGACAAGGCACATCTCTTTTAATGGCAATGCAGGTAGGGGAACACACTGAAGAGAAGTGCAATAGACTTAAAGTGACCCCAGTGGCGGAGAGGGGCCAGGACAGTACAGACTCCCTGTTAAGACCACTGGACTTCAACAGAAGGATCATTTTTAATTTGGCTAATGTTGGCTGTGCCTGACCTGTCTCCATGAACATCTTAACGTTTATTTTGATTGTGTTGTGTAAACTGTTTTTCTGTGCATCATTTTTCTGAAGAAAACGGACTCAATAGGGGCGGAAATTGCTAGAGAAGCAATGATACGATACTGTCAAATAATTTTGGCCAGGGTACGGTAATTCAATACTTCTACTTGATATCAGACAGCGTATTACATTCAGGAGTTTCTGCAGCCATCTTAGCAACACCAGATTTACTTTGCAATTTCTGCTGTGATGCAAGAGAATGAGTTCTTGCACCATCTTGTGGTCATCAGGAGCAATGCTGGAGTAGATGTGTGTACCAAAATAATATTTATTAAATACTGATATTTAAAAGTAATACAGTGCTGAAAAATATTACAGTACTATATCTTTTCCCCACCTCTACTTAAAGCTTTAAAAAAAGGACAAAGAATATCAAAATATAAAAGTATTGCTTCCCAGCATTAGTGTCAAAGTATACATGCCCTTTGGAGTGAATGAATCTGTCAAAAACCAAATTGGAATCAGAATAAGAATGGTTTGTTTGCCAATCTTCTGCATTAATCTTATGGTTGCTACTAGAGTTACTTCCTTTACTAGCCATAAAATGCCAGTTACAGTTGCAGTGCCAGTTCAAATGCCAGCCCTGGACTGATCAACTTAAATCAGGAGTAAATGGCAGATTATTTTAGCTCTGTATATTTTGAAAGACAAAACTACATTAAGTCATACACAATTTTTAAATGAATTTAAAAGACACTAAATACTTTGAGTATTTAGATTGTTGCTACATCTTGGTACTACATGCAAGATCAGCTTAGCGGTTTTGGCATGAATCTAGACAAATCACATTTATATGGCAGGTATAATTAAGGCATGGCCTACGTTGTTTTGCACACTTGGGTTTACCCATTATAACTGAGTGAACACTCCGCTCCAGCTGTTGCTCAGTCAAACATTGTTCTTAACGTGTAGGTTGACACTTGTGAAGCCTCATAACTTTCATGGACATAGTCGGCATTGCTCCTTGTGTACTTTTTGGGCAGCACACAGACTATATGTGAGTCCTCAATCAAGGATTCATATGCTGGTAGAACTGTGGCCACTTCTCACTCTGTGTTCTTTGCTGTATTTTCACTTCTCTGCAAGGTGAGAGTTTTTACCTCAACAGCCAACAGATTTTTTAATGGTGACTCATGAATTGCAAATGAATATTTTATTAATTAAATAACTTAATGCAGTAGGTGCAATTTGACTAGTATTGGATCTGACATAGGTCTCTGACTGACTGCAAATCTGGTTGTCTCTATTCTAACAAGTGTTTGATACATTTGTGCATAAGAATAGAACAAGCTGAGGGTATAGATTCATTATATAACAGTGTGTATAAAAACCTTCATAAAGTGAAGTCCTTTGTGTAAAGGGGGATTCCACTCTTCAATTGCTGTACAACTTAATCGTTGAGATGAAAAATGCCAGTGCTTTGATGTGAAATTACGCATTGTGGAGAGACAAGCAAACCTTGTCTACATGTGTCTACAGTTTGTGCATGAAAGTATGTACTATACTGTCTTATAACACCTGTCATGTATGTCTCTACTGTGAATATATTTTGAAAATGTCAAAGGCAAGAACCTTATCTTTAAACTATTGTAAAACAGTATCAGGTTGCATTCAAACTTTTTGAAGTAGCTTTTAGAGGCATAAAATGCTTGACATCTACTTCCTGTCACTCTAGAATGGTGAGTTTCAAATCAAAGCACTCTCACCTTAAGAATTTGACACAAAAAATTGCAAAACATCAGTGGAATTCCCCTTTAAGGTTAGTATTTTAAATACATATGCATGATAGAGTATGAAACTTCCAAGGACCACTATTTGCCCATCTACTACCAACAGTTGAATCTTCAAAGGCCGTTGGTATCTTTAGTGTCATAACAATTGACAGTATTGGTTCCGGTTATTTGTTCTGTACATGCTGTTTGATGTTTCCTGGTATGGTGGCCTCTTGATGACCGTTTATTCTTTAGGTCAGTGTTTCCTAACCCCAATTCAAGAGAAACTCCTCTGCTGCGCCACATCTGATTATGTTCATTGTCTCCTTATCAAGGCCCTAATGAGACACATCAGCAGTGTTACAGAATAAGAATAGGAAATTAAGGATATGGTTTTTGATGGTTTGTATGTCATTGGGGAAAGTGGAAAACATGGCCAAATCCAATCCAGCAGAGTTCAGTGTGCTGAAACAGTGTGTAGAATGACATTGCAATTCATATTTTTTAAGCAAAACCTGAAGGCTGATCTTTGTGTTCTGTAATGCAGGGTGTATACCACAATGTTGGGGGGTAGGGAATAGAGGCAACTACTCTTCTGCAATCCTTGATTGGGTTATACTGGTTGGAATTCTTTGGGGAAACTTGCCTTTTTATCAGCATGTATGTCACAAAGAATGTATATTGTGCTTTTATATCTTGAAGTATTTAGGAAGAAGAGGGAACATTTTATTGACACTAAATATGTGCTATGATGCTTTCCTCACTACAAAAGGAGTGCTGCCTAACTGCGTTGATATGACCTGGCCGTTATTGCCTAGCATTAATGTGTGAACACTCTAGGTGAGAGTCTAGTTTCTGTTTGGCAGGAGTGTGCATTGAGTGTTTCAATCTTCAGTATACAATAGAAAGGAAATGCTTTTTGCACATGAACTTCCTGCATAAAAGGGTTGACTGTAGAAGCAAAGAATAGAATACTAAAGCTTTATGAACTAGTAGGTTTAGTCAGATGAAAAACCCCATCCCAGGTGTGATAACTGTGGTCAAGATTATGTCTAGAATTATTCTTTACAACTGGAAAGCAAACACAGATTACATTATATACAGTGTGAATGATAACTTGATTTATCAAGAAATTTTCAAATGTGTCAATTGTTCTTTCATATGTAAAGCTCTTTTGCATAATAAAGTCATTAGGTTCAGAAATGTTAAGTCCTATGATACTTTATTAAGCTGACTGCACAAAAAGCAGTAAGTGCCAAATACTGACCATATACTGGTACATTCATTTCAAGACTGGTATCAACAGTGGTATTGTTCTGAAGGATGGAACTTTGAGGAAAGTATATTAGTATAGCATTATCCCCATGATGTTTTATTCAGGGACTTTATTGACTTTCCACTAAAGTAGCTTGCACATCAATAAGGCTTTGAGTTATGATGTAGCTGTATATTATTTATTAAAAATCCACACAACACACTGATGACCCACTCCATTATGAATGCCTACTTTGTACTTACAGTCCATTTTTATCAGTTCCACTTACCCTAATGAACTTTGTAGTTTAGTACAGACTTGTTAAGTCTGTCAGCCCCCTTTACCCAGTTTATAAATGGTCAGGGCCACTCGTGAGTATGTATTATTTGGGCGGTTGGTCTTTCTTAACACTCATATGGTAGAAGAACCTGTGTGTGCACAGGCATGTGCTGCACAGAGTGGATTCTCAGCAGTTCTGCTTAAATTTCTACACATTCTGTATACCTAATGTGTTTTATTAGATATGTTTAACATGTTTGTCTACTTGTTGCTAGTTTATCTTAAGCTGCATTGTTTAAGTCGTCCTCTATTCAATCGGTGTTCAATTTCTGGCCACAGGGCACTGATACCTGGATTTTCCTGGACAGTGGAGTATTTTCAGCATAGCAGCACTTCTAAGCATGATCCACAATGCAGCACATACACTAACAATCGATACATGAGTTAAGGAGGCTAATAAACAGATGCACTACATACTATAACTGTAAATTGCACCCAAATGGTAAGCTGGCCTGATCAAATGGGAAATGACTGCTTGAACTAAACTCTGTGGGGAAAATTAATACTTCGGTGGTAAGCCAACATATCACTTTTTACTCAGGCAAATGATCTCAAAGAAACCTCCAAATTCTGATGGTAAAAGATGACCTCTGAGAACTCAAAAGTAGAGCTGTAATTCTCAAATGCATCTTTGGTTTGTTTGTAGATAACTTTAATAGCAGGAACAGAGTACAGTGCCACATGGATGCACAGTCAATTCACCCTCAGTACTACCTTACTTAAATTTTACTCAATTCAAAATGGTAACAAATCAGTTTGTCTGCACACTAGGACAACAGCAACACAATCAAAGGCTTTCTTAAAAACTGCATTTGACCAAATTCCATATATGTCTTATCGTCAGAGACACGTTTTAGAATCAATCCATACCAGCACTTACAAGGGGTTTTCAAATTCATCAAATTTGAAACAGTATCTGCACCATGTTTGGGAAAGAAATAGTAAAGGTCAGTAAATGTCAACAAATATCAGCTAGTCTGGTGTCTACAAGGCCCTGTTGCACAATCTACCATTTTGCGCTCTTCTCCTGTAAGACACCAGTAGATATTAATCACCAACTCGATACTAAAGGGAAAAAAGTGTCCCAAAAAGCCAGTAAAGGTTTTATTCGGAACTGCTTATAAAAATACCTGTGGTAAGGTTGCACACTTTGGTCTCTTGTTCATTTGACAGATGCTGTTCACAGTCCAGCTGCCAACAAACAGTAAAACCAGTCCATTTTGAGATCTGTAATACTCTTAGGTCAGCGTGTCTTCACTCCTAATGTACTCGCCAACGTCCGCTTGGTGGAACACCACGATAGACATGGGATCAACTTTCCGGCATTCCTGTGTGTTTTTTGCAGCCACTCCAAAGCCCTGCAATGTGAAAAGCATCAGGCACTAAATTAATTGTGTGCAAGGATCAAAACGATTTACTGTTCTACTACTGAACATTTTAATATGCAGTACATTATAAATAACTGAAGCTCTTACCAGAGGTACATCTGCCATTGAGTATACCACCACTCCTTGGTACTGTGCTGTATTTTCAGTAATCCTACCAAGGCCCGACTTCATGATGTGGTTGCCATATAGGAATGACTGCTCTGCACCTGGCTTCACCCACACTTTGTACTGTTAGAAGACAAAAACATCCCGCTTATGTAAATTATGTTCTATGGCAGTGTGGGAGGTATGAAAGTGAATACTGGAATGGCATTCTCCCATATATTTTAACATACAATGGATACTGTGATGAGACCAAAAACAATTTAAGCACAAACTTAAAACTCATTCAACAACAACAACAAATTAGAGTAGAAAACTGTACTGTTGAAGGCACTGTTGTAGTCACTCCTACATTAACCATGCAAATGTAGCCATTTAGAGATCTGCGATTGTTATACAAGAAGGGAAATAACGAATCACTTCAAAAAAACAGTACCTGGAGTAGAGATATACACATAATACACATAATTTATTTGATGCAGCTAAGTGCAAACTTATTTTACAGATCAGCTGAATAAGTGCAAAATAGTAAAGGGAAGTGAAAAAGCTACTAGAGTGCATGTAAGCATTTACACATTAAAGAAATCTCAGTGTTCAGTTTTAATGCATTATGGAAAGAACCACATGCCATTTAATAACTCTGAGCACCTTATAAAAATAGCACTAATAATAATAAAGAGTGCCCATATAGCCCAGGGTGAACACACCACAGCGCACACTGTGAAATTCTTTAACACAAGTGAAGCAGTGGGCTGTGCCCAGGGAGCAGTGTGTGGGGACGGCAACTTGCTCAAGGCACTTCAGTGGTGCCACTATAAGTCCTGAGATTCAAACCCATGACCTGATATGATCTTACTTCATATCACCCCCTTACTATACAATAAAATACATATGATTGATACCTTTGCATATGGGGCGAGAAAATCCAGAGCTGTGATGTGGAGGCGAAACTTCTGAGTTTTTGTAAACTTCCCAAAACACGTGCCTACAGAGACCAACTTGTCTCGTGAGATGTTGGTGGCCAACTTCAGTATCTTTTCACTAGTTGGACAAATAGGAGAGAAAAACATTAATTGCAACCAACCTTTGTAACACAAACGAGCAACACGAGTCATGCATGTTACATTGTCACCTGATGTAGTACACACGATCACGGTGCAGTCTGAAACAGTACGTCCCATCAGGTCTATCAACAAGCAGTTTGATGTTCTCACCAATGCTAATAGCAAAGAGAACCATCCATTAAAGGAGAACAATAACAATTAACATCAAAACAAATAGCCAGCCGTTATCATTAAATAAACCCTGGCTATATAATCTACGTTACCACCAAGCTTCTGTTATCATAATACAATATACACTACATGAACAAAAGTATTGGGACGCCCTACTATTACACAAATAGGGACATGTTGCATAGACTTTAGTATGGAGCTGGTCTCCCTTTGTAGCTATAAGAACTTCCACTCTTCTTGGACGGCTTTCCACAAGTTTCTGTGGGAATTTGTCCCCATTCATTCTGTAGAGCATTTAAGAGGTTAGGTACTACGCTGGACGAGAAGTCCTGGCTCGCAATCTACGTTCCAGTTCAGCCTAAAGGTGTGGGCCACTCAGATTCTTCCATACCGAACTCAGCAAACCAAGTCTTTATGGACCTTGCTTTGTGCACTGGGGCACAGTTGTGCTGAAACGGCTCTTCCCAAAACTGTGTCCACGAAGTCGGAAGCATGGCGTTGACATGCTATAGCATTAAGATTGCCCTTCACTGGAAGTTAAGAGGCCATTTGAATTCAATATTTAAGAGTGTCCCAATACTTTTGTTCATATTGTTAGCCCTTTCTTTAGCACTTGCAGTCTAAACTCAGGCAGTGGAATCTACATTTCTTTCAAGCTTCTATTGATACAGTACAATATACTCACTATTTGGAGAGCTTTTCAAATAGCGTCTTGGTTTCTTCCTCCGTTAAGGGCCGCATGGTAAATAAGATCAATCGTTCAATGCAGGGACAGACAACACGTTATAGGAACCACATGGGAGAATGTCGCAGAACTATGACGTCAAAAAACCTGTTGGGGTTCCTCCTACTGTCAGTGAAAATGGCGACTGTAGACGTGGAGGATGAGAGCATTTTAGTTTCTATTTTTAAGGACAGTTTTCCTGAGAACTGGAGGGAGAATCCGGACTTCGCCACGTATCTGTCTGAGCTGAGCTCGTACGGCGTGGAGAAGCTGAACCGGGAGCCGGAGCGGCTGTGTGAGGAGCGGGCTCTCATCCTGCAGCAGACCCGAGACCTGGCCTTCTCCAACTACAAGACATTCATCCGCACGGCCAGCTGCACCAAGCACATCTACAGGGACTTCGGCCGCGTAGAGAGCAGTCTGTCCAGTCTCCTCGACAAATTACCGAGCTTTGGAGAAAAATGCAGGTTTGTTTGGCCGAGAATGCTTTTCAGGACTGATGATTGAAACTTAATGCATTTTTAGGGCAGTTAGGAAGTCGGAAGGTTGTGGGTTCGAATCCCACGTTTGCTAGTGGCACTACTGAGGTACCCTTGAGCAAGGTACCATCCCAACACACTGGTCCTCGAGCGCAGTGTGTCTGGCTGCCCACTGCTTCACTTGGAGAATACAGAGAAATAATTTCACATTGTTCACATTGTGTGCTGTGTTGTGTTCACATATGACAAATGGATGCTTTACACTAAATAGTATATTTGTCATACGTGAGCACAGCACACAATGTGAACTGCACAAAATTGTCCTCTGCATTTAACTCATTCACCAAGTGAAGCAATAGTGCTGTCACTGACACATAGACTTGATTACTTGAGAGTAGAGGGACAATATCAGTATTACGGTTATGCTGTAAAATATTGGGATTTCAATGGCTTTCAAGATATTAAAGTGTCCATATAATCACTTTCTTAGAAATAAAAAGGTTCAAAGTGTGTAAATATTGTTTCAAATGGCATATTCACTTGCCCGTCCACATATATGTAAAATAAGCTACAAGAACAGCCACAAGAAGCTACAAGAAGTTTTTTTGTAATTTTTACACAAACACACACACACACACACACATGTATATCTGTATTCTGAATATAGCTGTTTAGTTCTGCCTATTTGTGCTTCGATTTGGCCAAAACCTTGAATGGTTAAGGAGTGGCTAAAATAAGTAGACTTTAGTTGGATTATACGGAGACCTCAGTTCATCAGAATACTCAAACTCACCTGGACCAGTGATTCCTTAGAGGCTCATTATCATATTGAAGCCTTCTGCATATCCATTTTGCAGGGACCAATGTTGGGATAGTGGCAGACGATATACTGTGCAGCACTGTGGTGTCATAGCGCTGGAGAAAATAAATCATAGAAACCATTTAATGTATTTGGTGTGTTTTTTAAATCTTGGATCCAAATATATTTTACAGAAGACTGCTATGTCACTTCCCACTAGGAAATCAAACCATCACAATTAGTTTGCAGTGGGCTTATTCAGCTGCATTTGCTGGATTTACAGGTTGACAAATCTGTAATTGTTGAGCGTTTGACTGAAAAATGTTAGAGACTGCAATAACCAGTCAGTGACAGAACATTATAGATCATGGAATATTACAAAGATGTGTAACTTTCTGACTCCATTGTGTTGTTCATTCCAGAGGTTTTGTAAAAGAAGCAGAAGAGATCGGCGCAAGTCGGCGCATGAACAGTCTGACACTGAATCGCCACACTGAGATACTGGAGATATTGGAGATCCCCCAGCTTATGGACACCTGCGTCCGGAATGGCTATTATGAGGAGGCGCTGGAGCTGGCCACTTATGTGAAGAGGCTGGAGAAAAAACACTCAACGCTTCAGGTCATTCAGGTACAGATGTTTTTATAATTATAATACGCCTACTGTCAATAAGTGTGTCTTCACAGGTATCACTGTCACCGTGGGTGGAAAAATGCATCTTATTCTTGTGCTTTAACAGGGAATAGTACAGGAGGTTCGGCAGTCAGCTCAGCTAATGTTGAACCAACTCCTTCAGCAGCTGCGCAGTAATTCTCAACTGCCCGTTTGTCTCCGGGTGATTGGCTACCTGCGCAGAATGGATGTGTTCACAGAAGCAGAATTGCGTGTGAAGTTCCTCCAGGCTCGTGGGACCTGGCTGCGGTCTGTTCTGGCCGCTATCCCTGACGAGGATCCTTACTTCCACATCACCAAAACCATTGAAGCCTGCCGAGTACACCTCTTTGACATCATTACTCAGTACCGTGCAATTTTCTCAGATGAGGATCCCCTGCTGCCGCCAGGGGGACAGACTGTGAATGAGAGTGCCATCTTTCATGGCTGGGTGGTGCTGCAGGTTGCACAGTTTTTGGAGACTCTGGATAGGGATCTCAAGCGTGGGGTTGGAGGTCGCTTGGATTCCTTGCTTGGCCAATGTATGTACTTTGGTTTGTCCTTCAGTCGTGTTGGGGTGGATTTCCGTGGACAGCTTGCACCAATGTTTCAGGAGGTGGCCAAGGACACGTTCCACACAGCTGTTAAAGAAGCCGTGGATAAGTTTCAAGAGGATATGAATTTGTACACTCTCATTTCACTGCCATCGATGCTTGGCAGTACCATACCACCAGTGGCTCCAAGTACTCAGCCTGGCACTCTTCAGCCCCCCATGGCCTTGTTGGACTTCCCTCCCTTAGCCTGTTTTCTGAATAACATTTTAACAGCCTTCAATGATCTGCGACTGTGCTGCCCTGTCGGCTTAGCACAGGAAGTTACCAAGTGTCTCGAGGATGCCCTGCTGAAGGTATACTTACCAGTTTTACTGTGGGTGGAAATGTTTTATTTTTGCCATGCATGGTTATAAATACTGATTGCATTTCATGCTAACAACAGAACTTGGCATGATTTCACAGTTTGGCCATGCATGCTTATGCACACAGTATGTGCCTAATCAAATCCAATATCTGGCTCTAAAAGCAAATGACTTAATGAATTAAGGTTAATGAATTGGATTTATTTTCTAACTAGTGATATTCATGTTTATCTAGTTTGGTGTATGCTTCTGTAATGCATGTTTGACGTTTAATAGGAAAGTGTTTTTGTTCTGTCCTCCACAGGTGACCAAATTAATCTTGGTTTTCCACAGAGCTGAAGAGTCTGCATTCAGTAGCCGTGAGCGGGACTTGTTTGTTCAGTTCTGCTGTGCCTTTGCTGAGGATATGGTGCCATTCCTGAACCGATGTTTGCAGGTTCTTTTCCCACCGGCTCAGCTTGCCCAGATCCTAGGTAAATACTAATTTAAAAACCAAAGCGCCAGAATACTTTATTTAAAGCCTGAATGGATACTAAAATACCTTTTTCGCTTTTCAGGTGTCCCACCAGCTCAAGTTCACAAATATGGCAACATTGGATGCATCAGTGTGAACACTGTGCTTGAGCCTTTGGAGTTTGTTTTACCCAAAAGGGAGCCCATGTCCTCAGTGATGGATCTCTCTGTTGATCTGACAAGTTTGACTACCACTGAAACAGAACCTCTACCTCCAAAGAAATCTCCATCCTCTGAGAAAGTTGTGGCTGTTGAAGAGCCTCTACAAACTCTCCATGCCCAACAGACACAAGAGGCAGGATCTACTGTAGAACCCTCTGCAAACCAAACACAACCTGTAACCAATGAGGCAGAGAAAAGCATTCCAGAAGAGCTGTCCTCACCAAACATAAATGATGAGATTGAGCCTCTGTCAGAGATTAATAAAGAGGGATGATTATAATTAGTTTATTTTAAATGAAACAAATTAAATACACTATGTTTATACAAATTGAATAACTCTTGCACTTGTTTAACCACTTCCTTCCTTTGGTGAATGCAAACTTAAGTTACTGTGCTTACTCGGGGAAATTGAATGTATATTTAATATATAAATTGTTTGAGTGCTGTCTTACTTACAGGTAGTTTTGATGTTTTCTATATTTCTGTTCCAGTTTACCTTCATTTTAAGACATTTTATGTAAGCAGGGCCCCTCCCGCACAAGTCATAATACACCATAATATAATCGGAAAGAGTGAATTGGTGATGCCTTAGAGAAAAAACATCTTTGCATCTAGGCTAACATCTTGTTCATCAAAGCCTTGTCTTTGATGTTTGGCTTTACTTATGCTATGTTAGAAAATATACTGAAATATTTTTGTAGGAAAAAATTTAACTTTATTTTCCAAACTTTGTCAAGGTCTTCCCATGACAAAAATATATAGTTAGTTGAATAATGATTCACTTTTTCTTGACAAATTTCTTGCGAGATGCATTGGGATTGGCCCGTCTTCTCCCACCTCCAAACTGAGCATCGCGCAGATTTAAGTTTGCTGATTTGCTGTAGATGTCATGCTCTGAGAATGGCGAGTTGCTAGCTATATAGTCTGGGTCGAAAACATCAGTCTTCTGCCGGGCTTTCTTAGACACTCTCTGCTGCGGGAACAGCTGATCCTCCACCAGGTATGGATTGCTGGCATGTTTGCCCCCTTGTGGCAAAGGTAGGGAGTACTGCAGGACAAGCACAGAAAAAACATTTCTGAATCATGCTTCATGCACCAACACCACAGCTTGTGCTCATTAAAGAACACCTAATGTGTTAACTGCTGTGAAAGTCACAGTAACAGACCCAGTAGTCATTTATGTATAAAACAAAACACACATACCCTTTGCCCCTTATGACTGAGGACTTTGGGGTTCTTGGAGAAGTGCATTTGCATACTACCATCTTCATTAACTGTCACAGCAATTTTCTTTAGTGTTTTGTTGCCACAGTTTGGACAGAAAGTTTTGTTCATATTTGTTGTAGTCCTGAAAGGGATAAATCAATAAACATTGGATGTATGCAATTATCCACACAAAGTCAATTATAGCTTGGAAGGTACTGGTTTAAAAAGTTATTGGACCTAAAGTAAATCTGGCTAACTAAAAAAATCATTTGTATGAATTATTTCACTCACTTGAAACAGCCATGGCAACGGAGAATGTAATTTCTTGTCCGTTTGATAAGCATTCCATTTATTGACAGGACATTGAGACCAATCTGAATAAGGACATTCTGCAAGAAACATGAAGGAACATACAAAAAATGAGGACAAAAGTCAACCCAATGATCTCTGCTAAACAGTCAAAGTAGAAAAACAAGCAAGACAATCACAAACATTTCTTTGGAATGTTGCTTAAAGGTTTTGAAACAATTCCAAACATGTTCTGTGTTATCACACTACACTCAGCTCTCCAATTAAAATTGCTTGCTCCCTCACTGCTTTTACACACAATACTACTAAATACTTTACTTAGAACCTGACATGCTGAAATGAACTGCCTAAAATTAGTTTTGAAACTGAGAAGTTTAGTGTTTTTATTGTGAATGAGAGACAGTGAGGCATTCAATGTTTTAGCAGTATGATCTTTTTTTGTATAATCCCAACTGGGCCATCACTTTGCCCAACTGAGCAACTTTGCTGAAAAGTTTTAAACAATAAGAGCCTCACTAGCTAAAACGGTGAAGTGTATGTATCCATTCATCCGGTTTTCAAATTTGCATGGCCTTACGGCAGCACAGGTGACAAGAACTGGATGAAATGTTAATCTAAAATAAATATTTTTGCACACCTGCCTTCTGGTTAAACACTACATACCTGCATGGCAAAGTCTGTGGTCACACAACCCACTTTGACATTTGCTGAATTCACTGAGTGGCCAACATCCATTTGGACCTGTTTCAGATTGCTGGGAGTGATCCAACCTCCACCATCATCATCTTCATCATCATCATCCTCCTCCTCCTCCTCCTCATGCTCCTCCTCTGCATCATCTCCATCTTCAACATCCTTCTCTAATCCTATTTTCTGACTCTCACTTGACAAGTCAACAGATTCCAGTTTCTCCGTGACATCTTTCACCACAACTGTGTCTGCAGCCTACAGAGGTTTACCAGAACCAATTATGCACATTTCACTTAA
>JBBPDE010000017.1:6118489-6131710 GCA_037974605.1 Nannopetersius ansorgii | reverse complement strand
TCAAAGGATTTCATGACCACAGACGTCAAGGCAACAGGTCTGTAGTCATTCAGTCCTGTGATGGTGGGTTTCTTGGGTACCGGGATGATGGTGGAGCGTTTGAAGCAGCTCCAGAGATCTATTGAAGATGCGGGTGAAGATGGGAGCCAGCTGTTCAGCGCAGGTTTTGAGGCAGGAGGGAGATACATTGTCTGGACCCGGAGCTTTCCTGATCTTCTGTCTCTGGAACAGCCAGCTCACATCTTGTTCTTGTATTCTGAGTTCTGGGGGGGAGGTGTGTTGGGGGGCATTGACTCTGGGCTGGGGAGGGTGAGAGAGGAGGGTGGAGGGGTGAAAGGTCTGATGGGGGGCATCGACTTTGGGCAGGGAAGGGTGAGGGGGAAGGCTGAGGGAGGAGGGTGGGTGGTTGAGAGGTGTGTTAGGGGTTATTGTTTCTGGGGTACGGTGGGTGAGGGGTGAGAATCTGTCCATCTCAAACCTACAGTAAAAGGTGTTCAAGTCGTTCACCAGGTCTTAAAACAATGAGTTTGGTTATGCGTAAAACTGGGAGTTACTGTACAGTATTCTATAAGGTAACAATAATATAATAAGATAACCTTGCTTGAATTGGGAAATAGTTTTGACTAAAATAACTAAAGCACTTTTCAAAATACCCAATGGCGCATTTTGTTTGTCTACTCAAACCTAGCGCCGCAAAATTTTATAGGGACCCTCAGCTCTCCTCTGCAAAGAACACTTTAACATGGCTCCTGAGCACACTAATTTTTTTATTAAAAAGTTCCTGTTTGTTTTTTCTCCATCTGTATTATCGAAAATAATATAGAGTATCGAGTACCATAGTATCGGTATTGAGTTTGAATTTTCAGTATCGTGACAGGCATCCTACGACGAGATACTACCAAAATTAAAAATTACCATAAGCTGGTACATTAACACTATAAGTGATGAAAATATCATATAAGTATAATACTGCACTATCGAATTACAAGACCTTTCAAAAGGAAAGTTGAATGAAATTGACACTCACCAAACCGCACATGTTCTGGAAAAGGTTCTTTGAAGTTGAGTTGGTATGGTAAGAACGCCAAGTTCTTTTTGGTTTGTTTATCCCGAATTTCATTCACTACATCCTTTAGAGTGTAGATATTCTTTCCAATCTCCTACAGCATGAAAACAGACACATGACTCTCATAGCCACAAAACACACACAGATGCCATTAGGAACTGACTTTTTGGTTGATGTATTAGTAATCATCATTCTACGTGCTACATCAAGATAATACGACACACAATTAATTGTCAAGTCATTTTAATAAAACTTCTTTTTTAATAGAGAAATGTTTCCTTGCCGACAGATACGCGAGGCTACGCTAACACAGCTAGAAAAAATACCTATGACATAGGGCAACACTGCTTTTTTGACATGCCGGTTTAATAGTTAACAGACTTATCAGACTGACACAAGCATCGAAACTTACATGTAAAGGAGCCTTTTTCAGAAAAGCTCCAGCATCTGCCACAACATGCTCCACCGTGGAGGCTGCCATCTTCAACGAGTTCTCGCGAGAACTCAGAACTCCGTTCACATCGTTTGTTGATGTTTTGTTGAGAGCAACATGGCGGCTCGCTGGAGCAGTGAGAATGTGGTGGTGGAATTCAGAGACGCTCAGGTACAAAACTGCACACCCGCTGAATGAGCAGACATGGTTCATTTCTGTCACAGTTGTCCTACCTTCTCTGACATTCCAGCTGACAGTTGAAATGCTTGCTGCCCTGTCAGGGCAGGTTCAGTAGGTCAGCTGGTCAGTAGTCAATTTATTCAATTTGCACTTGATGCAAACTAGCTGACATTCACTTTTGCAGTGTTGTATTGTGTGTTAAGCTGACGTTATTTCAGCCAGTTTCAAAGCTTTGAAGAATGTTAAAGGTATAACAAGCACTCATGTATTTGAATGAATCTGTTAGTACAAGCTGTGTAAGAAGGACTATGTGCTGTGCGATAAAGTGAAACCAGTTATTAACTAGTATTACCTGATTTTGTGTTTTCTCAGGCTACTGCAATGTCAGTGGACTGTCTGGGACACCATGCTGTACTTTCTGGGTGTGTACAGTCTTGGCTCGTGCCACACTGATGTGAAAATTCCTCCTGCCATATAGAGCCTATGCAGTGTGAACCTCCCAATACTGCCCTTCCCTCATCTGTCTTCTCTGGCACAACTTTTAGAACTGTTTTGTTGTTATTAGTGTTGTTGGGTTTTCATTTTTTCTCGACTGGATTTCTGTTTTTTTAGGCTCATGCTCTATTGCTTTAACACCTTATTTGTTTATTGTTATTTTAGGAGGCGATTCTTATATGTTGTGAACTTAGAAACCCCCTCTGAGGCTCCCAGAAAAATAGGCCGTCAGAGCAAGTGGGATGTTGGAACTGTACAGTGGAATCCCCATAAAACAGAAGCCCAACTTTTTGCTGCATCAGTACGTGCAATTACATCATGAATCACTTTAACTAATTTATGAGTTAAGTCATTTGTTTTCTTTGTAATCACCAAAAAATAAGTGTGAGGATATAAATAAATTAACACGTGTTACATGTATATGTTGTCGACTGTAAGTTTTGGGTGGTTTTATATATCGGATTACTGGTATGTGTGCTGATTTCTGACCTGTAGAGTAACCAGCGTGTTGACCTGTATGTTTGGCGGGATGGATGTGGTGAAGCCCAGACTTCCTTGCAAGGCCACACACGAGTTATAAGGTAAGACACTGCTGAAGCTTATATATAACTGCATTGAATCTGTTCAGTGACTCCAAAATATTATCTGAGCTTGTTTTCTGTTACATCAGGCTTTTTGCCTTTTTTTACTGTTTTCTTCTTTCTTCACATTCCAGTGATTTGGATTGGTCGTGGTTTGAGCCAGAATTTCTTGTTACAAGTTCTGTGGACACATACATCTACATATGGGACACAAGGTAATGATGGGTGGGCAACGTAACTCAAGCAAATGAAAGTATTCTTTCATCTGCTATTTAACTTGGTGGGTTTTTTTTCCAGGGACACTCGGAAACCCACAGTAGCCCTGTCTGCAGTGGGTAGGTTTCAAGTTTACTTAAATTTAATTGATTTACGATCAAGCTAGACATTAATCTCTTACTCTCTTACCTTTTCCTGGAGCAGCGGGGGCTTCTCAGGTAAAGTGGAACAGAATGAATCAGCACTGCCTGGCTTCTAGTCATGATGGAGATGTCAGAATCTGGGACAGAAGGGTGAGTGGGATGCAAACATTCCAGTATAGGTTTCGGGCAAGAATGTCAGAACAACAGAGTGGTGGAACAAGCATGAAACATTTTGCAGGGATTATAAACAGTGAAACCTTCAGCATTTGGCTGTTTTTTTTAAAAACATAATTCAGATTTAAATTCTGGCAATTTGTTTTGGATGAAATTATGTATAATGTGAGTGAAATGCTTTACTTGCAATGTCTAATGAGACTCATCATTAAATATTGTAGCTCAGGTTTGTTCTGTAATGTCTTACAATTATTAAAGTGTCTATTTACTGTATGAATATTAAAGTGCTTTTATTTACTGTGTATCACTTGTTGGTCAGTAGTTTTATTTTTTATTCCAGAAACCCAATACTGCTGTTGAATATGTAGCTGCTCACTTATCAAAGATTCATGGCTTGGACTGGCATCCTGATAATGAGTTCATCCTAGCAACTTCCAGCCAGGACAACTCAGTTAGGGTGAATATAAATAAATGAATAATAATAATAATAATAATAATAATAATAATAATAATACATTTAATATACTGCACTGCAACTTCATTTTGATCTATTCTTTTGCCTTAATTTTTCTGTACTCCTGTGCAGTTTTGGGACTACAGACAACCTCGAAAGTACCTCAATATCTTGTCCTGCCAAGTTCCAGTTTGGAAGGCGAGATACACAGTATGTTCATTTGTCATCAGACACATTTATCTAAATTATAGAACAGTAGGTTATGACAGAGGTTATGACATATTAACATTAACAACATGTTAATATGGTTTAAATTGTAGTTGACAGAGTTATCAAACACATATTACCAGAAAAATAAACATTTGCACTTCATCATAAGGCAGAAATATAACTTATGACTTCTTAATTTTTTCGTAAAAAATCGTATTTTTTTTTTTTACTTCAGGGGGAAATGCTAATTTTGAAACAGAACTGTTTGCAGCTTTGTAACCTAGAGTGTTTAAATCTTCATTTATTTTACCACTGGAGCTGGTAATCTGCATGTTATTGTGACTCCCTGTTCTCTGCTCTTTTTAGCCATTTTCAAATGGACTGGTGACAGTGATGGTGCCACAGCTCAGGCGGGAGAACAGCCTGCTGCTGTGGAGCACCTTGGACCTTAACAGCCCGGTACATGCCTTTGTGGGTCATGATGATGTGGTGCTAGAATTTCAGTGGCGTCCTCAGAAGGAAGGTGAGTCTGTTTGCCTGAGGAGTGTTTCAGGTATGCAGTGGTTAGAACCTATGAAAATTGGTCTAAGAAAGAACAACCGGTGAACTGGCTCATGGGGTCATTGGTGTGCGTGGGGAGTGAAGGCCAGCATATCTGGTACTACCTCCAAAAAGCTACTGTAGCACAAATAGCTGAAAAAGTTAAGTGGATTGATCTGATGAGTCTCTTTTTTTTTTAATCCTGTGGATGACCAGTTATGGGTTGGCAGAGGCTGTGTAATGCTTTTCTGGGAGACCTTAGGTACTGGTATTCATGTGAATGTTACTTTGACATGTAGCACCTATCTAAACATTGCTACAGAGCAAATTGGTAGTTTGATTGAACATCTGTGGGATATACTAGAAAGAATTTAGTCTGACCCATGGAGACCCCACATCTCAGTTTGCAAACTTAAATGATCTGTTGCAAACACCTTGAGGCACCATATTACAGGACACTTTCAGAGGTATTTTAGAGGCATAATGGGCCATTATTAGGCAGGTGGTTTTGATGATCTGCTTGATCAGTCTATATGTTGAGTGAATGTTACATTACTTAATTACCTTCAATACTTTTTAGGTTCCAAGGACTGTCATCTTGTTACATGGTCCAGAGATCAGACTTTGAGAATATGGAGGGTAGATCCTCAGTTGCAGAAGGTGAGAGGGGTACAGGTGAAAAAAGTATACCTGTGTTGATTTTTATGATATCCTTTTCACAAGGTGTTAAGTATATTTTTAAAACCTAATTGTTGAAAAAATAAATAATAAACCTGGTTATCTCCTGTAGCTGTGTGCCAACGATAATGTAGAGGAGTTGATGGAAGGCTTGACTCTCACAACAGAATCAGAGAAGACACTTCGTTCTCAGGACTCCGAACCCCCACTCAGTCCTAGCCTGATTGTGGATGACTCACAAGGTGAGGGCTGGGTACGCTACAGAAGATGCTTACCTATATAGTGCTACTTGTAATAACATGTTGTAAACCTGTTGTATCATATTACTAGTTGTTTTCTGCGAGATCCTTATTAAATCCTGTGTTTTGCCAATGGGTGGGAAAGTTCTTAGTGCATAGTGCAAAAGTCTGCACACGCCATTAAACAACCATTCTCATTTAACATTAAATTGCTCACATTTTCTAGGTCAGATTGATGGCCAGTCTAGCTTGGTGTCCAGTGGGAGGCAGGACAGCCCAGGTCTGCCCCAGACCCTGCAGCAGGAATTCTCTTTGGTCAACCTGCAGATTCGCAATGTCAATGTAGAGGTAAGGTAATGTTTGCTTCTAGTCTGAAGCCTGCGCTCTAAATGAATAACTTTAACTAATTTACAGTGACTTTCTATCAAATCATATGTGCAAATACAACAAAAGCATCCTAATCTAGCTACTTATTGACTGCGCTGTGGTTAATCATGAGTGAGAGCAGTTATTACATTCATGTAAAAGTATGTCTAACTGGTAAGGAATTACCACTGTATGTGTTGTATGGTGAACTGACCATTTTAGGCTTTGTGAGTGTTCTCAATTCTACCATTTTTTCATGTAGATGGATGCTTTAAATCGGACCTGTTTTGTGTCAGCCCACTGTGGAGCCAATCAGGTCAGACTTGTTGTGAAGTTTCCAGCACAGTACCCAAACAATGCTGCACCATCTTTCCAGTTCGTACCACCAACAACTATCTCATCCTCTATGAAGACTAAGATACAAAAGGTAAAGATCAGTGGCGAGCAAGGGATTCCTCAGTGGTTCCCTTGAAGCCAATCCATGTGTCGTGGACTGATTTTTTTTTTGGTCACGTAGCAAATAGTTGACTTGTTTTAATGTGTCATCTCATATTTAGTGTTGTTTTTCAAGATCCTGACAGATACGTCACTTCAGAAAGTAAAAAGGAACCAGAACTGCCTGGAGCCCTGTGTGAGGCAGCTGGTGTCTTGTCTGGAATCAGATATGGTTAGTGCCACTCCACCAGTCATTTTGACCCACTGAATAGGTACTCTGTGTTTAAAAAGACCAGAGAATTTATACTTTTGCACACAATTTCACTTAAAGTGATGATTTCCTATAATTCCTAATACATTTTATGGAATACTGTACATCTGCCTGACTCTACATGAATTTTGCTTTATTTACACTTTACATGTTTTAATCATTAGACACACCAGTCATGAGCATAGGCCACATGATGTTTTTGAACTGTTTCTGTTATCTGTTCAATGTAGGAGGATGGCTCTAATCCACATGTTTATACCAACTCAGTGACCCCAGCACTTCCTGCATTTCCTCGTGTCACAAACACCTATGGCTCCTACCAGGATGCCAATATTCCTTTCCCACGCACCTCAGGTGCACGTTTTTTTGGCACAGGTGGGCTGCTTGAATAAAGCTCTCAATTTAACAGCTTACAAAGCAAAAGATAAGGATTATAGCAGATGAAGGACTCTGCATGTATTATTCATTATCATTTGAAGTTAAATGTGCTTCTTGCAGGATCGTTAGTGTATTTTACTCGGCCCATGTCTATGCATCGCACTGTCCCTCCTACTGAACCCACTCCTAGGTAAACTTTCAGACTCTGCCTTTCCATTGCTAATTAGATTTTTTATATTTAATCCTCGCTATTGTGAGCACTATAGTAACATTACTAAGAAAATAATCTTTTCTAGGTCACTTTCAGCACTCTCTGCATACCATAGTGGCCTCTTGACACCCATGAAGATGCGCACTGAGTCTCAAGCCACGCTGAGGCTGTACAGTGGCAGTCCCACACGCTCAGATAAAGAGCATGTCTCCATCTCCTCCTTCTATTATAAGGAACGGGTAAGAGTGGCAGCATAAGTGTCTGTTGTAGGGGTAAAGAGAGCAGTCTACAGGCAGAGAAAGGAATCCTCTTGTAGTTAGGATTTGATTAAGGTATCTTGATCAGATGATCTCTAATGATGCTGTTGCTGAACTGAGTTTATCATGCTGTGTGCTGACCTTCCCTAGCCAGGTATTCATTAAGTTGCAGCACAGCCTGTCAGTTAGAAATGTACATTTGCACTAAATACATTTGTACAAAAAGTATTATTGATTGTAATTGAGTAAAGCGTCTGCTTTATATTCAGTATTTCAAATTTTTTCTCCCCACTGAAACAGAGAATGCATTGTAGGGGGTTGGTGTGTTGGATTTTTTGTGGTTAGTCGAAAACCTGTTTTTAAGTCTTTACTGAAGTCTTACTGCCCATCCCTAATATCAATAAGTATAGTATAAAGAAAGTAAAGTATAAGTTTAAATCTAAGTGCTTTTTATAAGTTGTCTGTGCTTGCTAGTCCCTGTTTGTTGGGTTTCTGTATTTGCTTTCTCTGTCCTGTGTTGCTTGTTCATGCCCACTCATGTTTTCTGTGCTGTATCCTTATGTTCTCTTTCCTTTTGTGTTTTGGTGACATGTCTCCCTCACACATGTTGCTGTGGTCTGTTTTATCCCAAACACCAATCAGAAGCCCCCTCTGTCTGCCCCTCGCCGCTGGTCTGTGCAGACTATTCATGACTGTCCGGTACTGATCTCCCTCTCCTCCCTCCCTTCCGTCCTTAATTTCTCTGTCTTTCTTTCCAAATGTGGGAGAAGCTGCCTCTCTAATCTACACTGTCCTGTCTTCTCTTTTGGTTTCTTCCATTTCTGCTCATTTGCAACAGATTGTTGCGAAACTCAATTATTTCTCATTGAACTCAACGTTAATTTAGCAGGAGCTCAAATCATTATAATCATCATCATCTTGGACATCACACTGGGAGTTTCCTTTTGACAAATATTTAAATTTGTCATCCAAACCAGTGTTTGTTTTTAATGTTTGCTCTCAAAGTTGTAACCAGTCAGTTTTAGAGTGCTGCACCCTATAGTTCAGCATGAACTTGTAAGAGGTGCCACTTGGTGACAATGATGGTAGAGCCCACTCTGTCTTATTGTAAAGCAAGCTGTTGATAAGGAGGGCATTGAAACAGCCATACTGTCCTCTAAGTACATTCAGGCGTTTATTTTTTCCCAAAATGTTGTGCCAGTAGACCTCTCTTGTCTCAGAGGACACTGTCTGCTGGTGTGTAAAATGAGGAGAGACTCTTTTCAGCATTTTATTGTTATTCACATCAAGGCGAATGGGCAGGGGAGGCAGGTGGTGACAATCAATGCTGTATGGTACAGAAAAAACTACACAAAGGAGAAGGTACCATTTTTAAAAAATGAGTGTTCTCTTAAAGGGTTCGTGAACCTAGAGTTCACGAATGGAGTGATATAAAACTCCCCATTTAATAGTAATAGTTGACTTCTTTGCTTAATTAAGTCATAAAAAGCATATTTTGTGAGCTAGGTATCCAAAACTTTGTAACAAGCAGGCAATTTGTTCAGCCAATTTAATGGAATGCTAATATCAAATCATTTGAATAGCACATCTACAATGGCCTGTAAATCTACTACTATGACCTACAATGTGTTCTCATAATCGAAGCTTAAATGTAGTGAGAGCAGTGCTGCATTTATTGCAGTTTTAGTTGGAAATATGTTTCATTTGCTACCTTCTGTAAGGAGCAGAATATCTTTAGGTCTTTGACTTAGATTAGACCTAGATCTTTTTCATTGTTGCCAACTACCCTTGCAAAAATTAATTTGCAAGATTTGACTCACTAAAACTTAATAAAAAGCAAAAATAAATGGTTAAAATGAAAGAAATACTAATTACAGTAATTCCAAGACCAATAATCACTAATTGAAATAAAATAATCAATAATAAAACAGCGCAGACATTGTAGAAGTTAAAATAGTGACTAACATGATTGCTTTTTTGTCGTTTCACCACATCAGAAATCACGGCGCTGGAAAGGGAAACGAGAGGGAACAGACTATAGTAACAGACCTATAAAACTGGCTGGAAAAGTAATCATTCAGGAGATCTCCTGTCTACTTCCTATTCACAAAGCCCTTGCTGAGACCTATGTGTAAGTGATTTATTTTTTCAGGAAAGACCATTTTACATGTTTTAACAATTTCTGATTACATCTCTATTATGCCTATGTGTAAGCTGCTTAAGTTTGTCTTTGAATCTTTGCTAAAAAGCTACTGCATGCCAGCGGGTATACCGTAAGACTACAACTGACAAAATTCCAATAGCTGTGGACATATTGGCATTTTAAACATCAAATGGTCCGTGTACCTCTGTCTGCAGCAAATATTGTTCATTTGTGAAACATGTATTAATTATTAATCTTTCTTGGTTGTATTTGACTATTTTTAGACTAAATGTGAATGACATACAGGACACATGTCAGAAGAATGCAGCTGCAGCCCTAGTAGTAGGACGCAGAGATTTGGCAAAGGTATGTACATTTTAGATGGGTCATCCTGCTTCACCTCTCACATTTACTGAATTTCTTTTTTTATAAGGTGTTCCGAATTTAGCTGTATGAAAGCAGTGCATCTTTTTTGTACTTAATAAACAAGCGATTTGTACAGGTTACAGCATTGAAATATGTTCATTAATTAACATGCAATATGGAGTATACATAATGTTTTGCTTCTTCCTTTTCAAAGGTATGGGCTCTTGCTTCTGCAGCTACCAGTCTTGACCTCTGCCCTGACTCTGACCCTGACGCTGACACCCCTTGGGCCAAACACCCCTTTGGACGAAAACTACTGGCAACTTTGTAAGTGCCACTTTATTGCTAGTAGTAGGTATGGAGAAATGTAGTAATGCTGTAATAGTGAAGCAAAACTCTGTCTTGTTCAATTTGTAATCTAAATCTGTCTTTCTCCACAGGGTTGAACACTATAGTCACATGAGTGATGTGCAGAGTCTGGCAATGCTGTGCAGTGTGTTCAGGGGCCAGGGGATCCCCCAGGACTATTTCTCACTGTATGGCCCACGCTCCACTGGTTTCACCTTACACCACTCCCGCTACGTATGTCCTATCAACCTTTACTGTGTCCTTAAATACATGCATTCATCTCAAGAATAATATGGCCTGCATTACATATTTGTAGATGGTGTAATCTATACCGCATGATGAAAGATGTTTGTTGTTTTATTACTTTATTTATTTCTTTTTCAGCCCAGCTACACCTCCAGTTCGGTTACATCTGGTTCCTGCTCCAGTACCTCAGACTCTACCACCACTACATGGAATACTGGTAAGCAATTAAACTTTATCTTGTACTGCGCTTTAAGGTACATTGTGTTTTCTATATTGGCAAATGACTTCTTAGTTTATCGCCAGCCAGATTTTTAAACTATAGCCATGAATGCCTAGTAGGTTTCATCATTGAATATGGACAGGAACCACCTACTTTGCAGCAAGGGGTCATTTGAAAGACATACAAATCACTACAGTTTTAACTTGACATGCAGGTAAGGGAAGTATTGTGGTCATAATGGTGTTGTCACAAAACAGATAAATGGCTTGCAAGTGTGAAAACATACCAGGTTTTTATTTCATAAAGAGACATTAGTTTCCTATCCTAATGTTAAAGAATAGCAGTATAACCGTCAGAGCGATCACAATTCAGTTTTATGTTAACAGATGCAACACATATGTTTAAATATGCGCTCCACAGCTGTTATATCTCTTGAATGCACTATTGATATTAGGGGAGTGGTAAAGATCAGCAACTTCACTGCTGGACTCATATGCCATCAAAAGGGGGGTGGGGTACACAATGAAAATATTTTGAAATACAGGATTATCATGCACAACTAAAAAGTATTAATGAAACCTTAGCTATTTAGCTAGGAAGACATGAGTACAGCCTACTACTAAGGATTTTTATCGGCTACTCTACCTCTAGGCGCAAATACAGAAATGGAGAGGTGGGGCAGGGAGTGAGATGGGATTGGGCCTAAGAATAGTTGTTGATTGAGCATGTGTCATTTGTGAGACAATGTACCAATCTTGAATTCCATGCTTGCTATTTTAGCTGGACGGGATTCAGAACAGGCCCCACCCTGGGGAGAGTCCTCCCCTGATGACTATCGCTATACAAATCAACATTACTCAGACCCCCGAGAGCGTGAAAAAGAGCAGCATGATATGAACAAAAGGTAATCTTACTGCTTGATCTCTACCAATGATTCAAGCAAAACCATCAATACCACCAAGTATATATTTATTTACATAACAAGTAATTAAAACTGTTGTTACATTTAGACTGTTGGATCCAGCTAATACCTTGCAGTTTGATGACTTCAAGAAATGTTATGGGGAAATTCTGTACCGGTGGGGTCTGAAGGAAAAGAGGGCAGAGGTGCTGAAATTTGTTTCTTGCCCTCCAGAGCCACACAAGGGCATAGGTAATGTCTCGATCACTTTTTAAAGTGGAATCCAATAATTATCACAATGAGTGACATGTTTTTGGAAGGCCTGTGAGGCAGCACGGGCTGTAACTTTAATAAGTAAATAAGTGTATTTAAAATTATGTTTTGTCGTGGTGCAAAAAACATAGTGCATGTTGTATTGAATTGCCTGCCGGCCAAAAAGCATGTAAGACTCTTGTAGATTGTTGTCCTCTGTCATCAGCTGCTTCGGTCACCTTCAACACTGTCCTATTGTGTGCTATTTTATGTTCTCCTTTTGCAGAGTTTGGAGTGTACTGCTGCCACTGTCGGAGCCAGGCCAGGGGCACTCAGTGTGCTGTGTGTAAACGTTTTACTTTCCAATGTGCCATCTGTCATG
Organism: Nannopetersius ansorgii; assembly: GCA_037974605.1. Classification (NCBI taxonomy): domain Eukaryota; kingdom Metazoa; phylum Chordata; class Actinopteri; order Characiformes; family Alestidae; genus Nannopetersius; species Nannopetersius ansorgii. The sequence goes on along the minus strand of JBBPDE010000017.1, from coordinate 6,119,525 downwards.
TGGCTGTGCGTGGCTCCTCCAACTTCTGCCTAAGTTGTGGGCATGGTGGGCACACTAGCCACATGATGGAGTGGTTTCGCTCTCAAGAAGTTTGTCCTACAGGCTGTGGCTGCCACTGTCTCCTACAAAGCACTTTTTGAAGCCTCTTCAAATCACTCAATGGAGCATCCATCCAGGTCTTAGGATGTGCCTCAAACCTCTTAGTACTGTATTGGGGATTGGTCTGCCCACCTTATTTCTTTCAAAAGACAGTAAGTCGTGTGTTTCTGTCCTAGCAGACCAAGCCGTCATTCTGTGAAACAGCACTGATAAACACAGTGAACTCCCACACCGCTGTGGACGGACTGGCCATAATATTGGTCATACAAGGAAAATGCATAATTACAGTGAATTTAGAGTGGATTGATAACTGCCTTATTTGGTAATAATTGTGCCATTTAGTTTTTTTATTTTTTAATTAATTTAGTTTGGTTGTTCTGCAGGATGCCATAGTTTTTCTCAAGAAACTGTAGCAAAGAGGGCTGAATGTGCTGCTGATTTTACAATCGCAATGTGGCCTGAAAAATCTTCCTCCGTCAGTCTTTTCATTTGAAAAGAATATTTAAGAATTGTGCTCTTCTATAAGGGAATACTGAAGTACTAACCAGCATTTACAAAGTTTATCATAAATGCAGAAATAAATTTGTTTAAATACCAGCAGATCATTCTCAGCATTTTACAGACTTTCATTTGATGCCTGTCACCGCATCCCCCCCACAAACACACATCACAAAAGTGAAGTATCCTACCAAGTCTGGACACACCTAACAGAATATATTATTTTCTAAAGGTTTATTATTTAATGCAAATGACATTTGATCCATTTTGAAATGACATTTGATCCAGAAAATTATTTCTAAAATATAAATTAAAAAATGTGCAACATGGTGCAACAAGTCCTGTCGGAAAGCCAGGGGTGGAGGGGTGGAGGTAGCTCAGTGGGTAGGATACTTGCCTCCAGACCAAGAGGGCATGGGTTTGAATCCTGCCTTCAGCA
>JBBPDE010000017.1:6104318-6115080 GCA_037974605.1 Nannopetersius ansorgii | reverse complement strand
GCCATAAAACGGGTGAAAGGAATAATAAAGATAAAACTTAAGAAGAACAATAGTGTGCTTCCTCTGCAAGCACACTAGTAAAGGTCTGAGCTGCTACTGTGAAATGAAAGATGAATGGCTTTATGTATGTGTTTGTTAATAGATGTTAAAAGATAACAGAAATGAGCTGTGAGAGAGTCAACGAGATCTTTCAAAAGACAGTAAGTCACATGATTTAGTCCTGGATGTCCACGGCAATGCACAGGTTAGTGTTCCTGGCAATCCCTTTTCAGGTAATGAGTAGATTGATGATTTTAAGCAAGTGTTTTACATCAGAGAAAATTACTGCACAGTTCTGTGAACCTCCAGCTTTAGTGTGTCAAAGATGGTGTAAACAAATACAAGGTGTTTTACATAAGTTTGAATGAATTTGCATAAAGGGTACCACTGAACTGGTCAGCTCTGACAACGATGCCACGGAGATTCAGAATGCTGTTGAGTATCTCTTGTTTATGAAAAAACATTTCAAAGTCGATTTCTGTGCTCTCAATTTTATTCCATCTACTATGACCTGCTCATTTAGTTTGGCCTCAGTTGTAGTGCATGTAGGTAAGCCACAAGTCTAAAAACAAAGGGCAAATGATAATGGAAAATTCAGTACTGTTAGACATGTTTATGTGTACATAACATACTAGATGTCAGAACTTTTACCTAAAATAATGTCCTATAAATATACCATGAACTGACTGTATCACTGACAAACATCTGAAAAAAACATCTGACAACAACAGGCCTCTGAAAGGGACAGGTCCAATTTAAAGTAAAAGCTATAAACATCTTTTAGTTGCTATAAATTGACTGATCAAAGATTAGTTAGCTTTATTTTTTAGTAGATTTATGTTCCTGTGTTGTGGTAATGACAAGCCAAATCAATTAGCCAGAGCATTATGTTGTTCTTCACCACTCTACTGAAGATAATTACAACTGTAGGATCTCAGAAACGTCTCTAATGCCTCAAATAAAAGGTCATTTGTCCATCTGTGATCTCTGAACTACTGTGCTCATTTGACCCTTTTTGAAATTTCTGAGCCATCAGACAAGCATAGTTTTAGTGCAGTTTTTCTTTTGTGCCCAAGTCAAATTGGACAATGGGTTTCTTGTCTTAAATGATTGAAACTCATACAATTTTAAAAAAAAACAAAACATATTTTTACTTGGGTTTTCAGAGCTTTGTGAACGTTAGCCATTAGTTGTCAAAGTAAACTATTAACTCCCCAATAGTTCCTTAGACTGAAATGTACTGATGCCCTTTAGCAGAGTTAGAACTCATTCATTTTCTGAGCCCCTTATCAGAGAGGGTGCTGGAGCCCATCCCAGGATTCGTTGAGCGAAAGATAGAGAAACACTCTGGACACACCGGCAGTTTGTTAAGGAAAGGTGGAATATTTTCCTGTTTCATTCATCCTTATCCCCTACAGTGTGTTCCATTTCACTGAGAATTTGATAGATTCCACAAGAATTCCTCACAGGAGATTTTCTCTGAAGTTCCAGTGTTATTTAATCTTTTATTCACTTGTATCTTTACTATTATGTACATCTCTATGGTCCACTGCACGGTGATAATCTGGTATTGATAGAAAAAATACTGGCTTTAAACAGTCACATCATAATGTGTCTATTGGCAAGGAACATCAGAGTCACCAAGAGACTCCCATACATAACACATTTGTTTTTAAGTCAAACAATCGCAGTAATATCATATTGTGGCTCATATATCATGATAGTATTGTATCGACACCTCTGTGAATTCTCACCCCTCATATCTCATAATATATTCATACTCGGGGGTGCTTTGCAGCTAAAACTACTTTCCCCACTTCAAAAAAAGTTATCTGCACCTAAAGTGATATCCATTCACTGAAGGGAGTTTGATACTTTGCATTATTTTCAGTAAACATTGACAGGATGCACAAAGGCAAATGGACAGAGAGCATGTTATAAATAATAAATCCCTAGAGGACCACCCAACTTCTTCAGAAAGTGAACAGTGATCAATCTTATAGCACAGTGGTTCTCAACCTTTTGCAAGCTGGGGCCCCCCTAAGCTGGTTCACCCATCCCAACGTGTGCCTCATATGTGTTTATATGTGCAAAAGATTAGCAGTGCTTCAAAAGTGCTGATCTATAAAACCTTGAGGGGGTCTGACTGATCAGTTTTAATGCTCTGATACCATTTTCCAGTGAACAATGTGAAAAGTCTATATTAGCAAGTGCACATCGGTAAATCACTTTACCATCATGAAGAATGCAGGCACAGTTCAACTGTTTAATAAAGCAAGGTTCCAACCTTACTTTATTAAACAGGGTTGAACTATGCCTGAAGTCGTGCAAAAATAAACAACAAAAAATGAATAATAGAAAACCTACTCAATGTGGCTGCGCTTAAAGGCTGATCTTTTCTGTTAGGAATCAAAGCGTCCATTTTTTAGTAATGTCTGACAAATCCAGGCATGCTGCACTTTTTACAGAGCTTCAGTGTTGAAACTCAATTCAGATTGGAGTGGCACTGAACACCAGATACTACATAAAGGCCGTATGCTGAGAAATAACTAGGATATTTACCATAATCAAAATGAACAAGAATGACTGAGACCCAGGATGTTTGCCTGCTTTATGTCTGACAAACCCAGGCTCAGGGCTCAATGTCAGAAATTAATTGCTTCCAGTAGAGGTCAACATAAATTCCTAACTACTGATTTCATTTGTCCTCGCCCTCTTACGTTATCCTTTGCAGAGCATTCAAAAGGTTTTTTTGCAGGATAACAAGTGTAACATTACAACCAAATGTCCTCATTTTTTCATGAGACACATTTGGATAAGCAGAGCATGTACACTTTGCACAAGTTCCAAAATCTCCAGGCAATTAATGTTTGACCCACAAACTAACAGGCATGCATAAAGCATAAGCTAGACTGATACAAAATCCAATTACTGCAGTGCAGATTACTGCAAACGCTTTGATGTTCCTTTATCCTAAAAAATATTACTTGCTGAAATTGAAATATTCCTTCCTCATGTTGAAGTGAAACAACATTATCTGTATTTGCCCTGTTAGTATGTGATTTGTGAAGGCTAAGCTCTGGAGAGTAATGTTTATGCACATACCTTTAGAGTTAACAAATACTCTATTAATGGCACAATGATTTGTAATGTTAATTCATATTGCAGTTGTGTTAGCGTGGGGTGTGTGTGATTTATGATAAACATTTTCTGTTAAGGATTTATATAGGTTCTGCAGAAGGAATACATTTTCACTTAAAGTGATACATATAACACAATGAACACATTACCAGGTGTGTCCCGCTCTCATATTATTCCATGATAAGAAGATAAAAGGTCTGGAGTTGCTTCAAAACACAGCACTGTAGCTTTTCACTGGAACTCAACATGAGGTCCAAATAGTGGAAGTGAAATAGGCCATCATTAGGCTGAAAAAAACCCCCAATATAAACCAATTAGAGAGACGGCTAAAACTTAAGGAGTGCCCAAATCAACATTTTGGTACATTCTTAACTGGAATGCACTGGTGAGCTCAGCAACATTAAAAGGCCTGGGAGAACACAGAACACACCTAAATAAATACAGAGATTTGTATCTATTTAAAACATCTTTAAAAGCATTCCCAGTTCTGGAATAAGGTTCTTGGGCAGATTGAATTAACTTGTACAAGAATGGCGGGAAGAGAAACACATGTAGAAAGACATGGTCAGCTCATGATCTGAAACACCAAATCATCTGTGCATACATCATCCTAAAGGGTTTGGGAAGTGCATCTGTGTTTTTTTAATAATCTATTTATTTATTGACTTATTGATTGATTGCATACATCAGAAGAACCATTTTTGATTAGTAGTGTTTTCTTTCGTCCAAAAATGTCCCTTTTTCCCAATCCACTTGTGAAGTTATGAAAACTGACCTTAATAGGGAGACAGTTCCTTGGATTTTCTGTTCTACTGGAAACTTCCAGGGTTATTTGCTCCTGTGCACCTTGGGAACTGTTTTGGCAGGCTATGTCATTGTTTTCACTGTATCTGTTTACAGGCTGAAATATTCCAACAGCCCTTTTCCCATCACACATGCATCTACTTTTCACCATGGCCTAGTTTGCTCTTTAAAAGTCTGTGGCAACTAAAACACTTGCTCTTTAAAACACTCTGATGGCGACCTCTAATTTACATATTACTGACAATCAGATTTGGCTGTGTTCATCCTCACCTAAAAACCGAATTAGGGCAGTTACATTTTCACACGTGCAGTTCACTTGCTGAGTCTGTTTCTTAAGTAAATGAGGTTATATACGGTGATTCCCTTAGTTTGATCGGTTTTGCTTTGCATTTCTGCTTTGCACTTAGTTCTGCCAATAACTTTAACAAAACCCTAACATATAGTTGCAGGGTTGGGCAACAGAAGTCAATGCTTCAGCAGAAAAACCCAAGTTCATGGGAATAATCGTTGATCATTGCCTGAATGTGCAGCTTACACGTTCAGACCAGTGTGTTTGTGAGTAATGTGATGAAAGAAAAAGAACAGAATGCATGGGGATCCAAAAGGTCAGTTGACGTGGAAACGCCGCGTTGTTCCCGTTTATTGATATGACCGTACATACGGAGCAGCAGTGGGCAGTAGGTGCTGAGTCCGGTCCGCCCCCCGCGCCCTCTCCGCCGCTCTCTTCTGGAGGGGGGAGAGGAGGCGGCCGAGCCGTAACTGAAGATGGCGGCGTGCGGACGTGTTCAGCTCCTGCTGCTTCTGACGGCCCAATACTGCTGCTTTCTTCTCACACTGGGGCTCCGACCACCGGGGAACGTCAACCTTCATCCTCCTCCGCTTATCTCCATTAACCGGCAGCTGAAAGCTGGAGCCCCGGGCGCCGGGAGCATAGGAGCCGCCTCATCCGCGTCTCAGCCCCGTAGAACCAGCGGCTGGAAGCTGGCCGAAGAGGAGGCCTGCCGGGAGGACCTGAGCCGGCACTGCCCCAAACACACCTGGAACAACAACCTCGCCGTGTTGGAGTGCCTGCAGGACACGAAGGAGGTAAGAATGCGACGAGAGGCGCTTCCCTCCAAGCCATCTTAAGCAGTGCAAGTTGTGAACTTGGTGTGTGTGCGCGTTGAAATTAGCCACAAAGACTGAACCCATAATGTATCCTCGCAGCACTGGGCTGCGTGTGTCAGTGTACCAGTCCAGCTTCAGTTACACTTCAGTTACATCGCTTACCCGGTTGTCTAGGTCCCTGGCTTGGGAACAGTGTTTCGGGAAATTACAATGTTGATTAAGCTTTACTTAACTCTGTAGCCCACTGTCGTTGGCTCCTGCAGTTCCAAGCCCCTGCCATGCTGTCTGGCTTTCTTTGTGGTTTCACTTGCTTAATGCCTTGTACTGGCTCTAATGGTTGCTGCCTAATGACATATTGCTGAAAAAAAGTCATGTCGCAGTGTCAGTGTGTGGAAAAAGCTGTTTCCTAATTCTCTCCATGAGGTTACACTTCGTTGTTTGACACAGTGACCTAGTTCATGTCAACTAGTTCAGAGAAAGAGCTGGGGCACTGATCAGCTGAGAGTCCTTTCCCTAATAATACCCCTTTACAATAATTTGTGATATCTGAAAGGTAGATTTATATTATACTGATACATGCTGCTGTTGACAAGATGACCAGCAAAAATGACAAGAGATTCAATTCTGAATCTCAAAATTTGATCGTTTCCTTGTTTTGGTCTGTCTGTGTCATTTACTGGATCCACCTCTGCAGACTCTTGACCCTTGTCATTTATCATTGATTAGGCCTAACTGTAATCCATGATTGTGGATAAAAATGAGTGGAATTTATGTGCTAGAAAATGCCCCCTGTATTTGTTTGCGTCCCTCCCTCCCTCCCGCCTCTTTCTCAATTCTTCTCCCTCTGTCTGTCCTTGGCCATGCCGTCACGCAAGTTTGAATAAGCATAAGGACAAAGTTCAGTTAGTAAAGACATCTAAACAGCAGTTCTTCCTTTTTTTCTGAGATGAGTGAAAGACAAGGCATGCAACGAGAGCTTGTGCCCAGCACCACTCTCTCATTATGGTCGCAAGTTATAACCCATGGGTTTTCTTTGCTTTTTTTTTTTTTTTCTTTAATCCTGTCTGCTCTGCCAGTGGTGCACTACCTGACCCTTTCCCTCTATCTTGGTAATTCAGTGTCTCAGGCTGCTCATTAGAGCAGAACCAAGGGCTTGTTCTTTTTTCAGTCTTTGTGTATCTGATTTGTGCACTTTATTTTAAATACTACGCAGACTTTTTCGGACGCGGTTTCAGTGCACAGAATCTCTGACATGCTCATTCAAGCTCTGTAAGAATTCTGAGAGAAAGACTGCTTTTGTGGTCCAAAAAACTACTTGAGGAATTCCATCTTTTCTGTCTGAAAGGCATCTCTGTCCTCGAAGTGTGAACAGTTGTAAGTTGCAGTCATCATTAAATAGCTGTCCGTGTCTGAAGAAATACCCACTTCACCTGACAGCTAGGATTGTTATGCTGTCCTGCTATCTGGGGAATAAAACCATGCATCACCCATGCTGGTGCCTGTCTAGCACACAGTGATTCTTCAGAAGGATTTATGCTATTTTCAAACACTTTGTGCCCAGTGTTTCTAATAAATGCTGAAAGAAAATGCATTTGTTAAAGTGTGATCCCGAAGCCGCTTGTGTGGGAGGGGCAGGGATGAGACACAAAGTCACACCTGAGGGATTTGTCAGACAGAGGCCTGTCAGAAAAAGGCTTTAATGTGTGCTAATTAGCTTTGTGAGCAATTTAGTGTATCTAATTACATTTTTTTCTTTCAGTTTGGTGTCTGACTGCATTTCTTTTGAATCTAGCTGGCATATGTATTCCAGGCTGTAAAAATTCGGTTAAAAAACATCTATAAATATTGTGCAGGCTCTGCACTGTTCTATCCTTAGATAACCTCTAAGCATGTAGAGAGAGCTACTATCCTTAAAACAAGGTCATGTAGGATTTTATTATATCGTAAATGCATTTATGGCTGACCATGCATTTTGTGACAATGCAGTAAAACGTGACATGCAGAGAAGCATCACTGTATGATTCAGTTCATTGTCACAAGGGCTGCACAATATGTCGTCTGTTAATTGTTATCGCAATATCAGTCTTCGCAAAACTGATCACAAAAGGTTGCAAAATGTAAATAAACCTGCAACAAATCACAGTGTTTTTGATAGGGGAACAAATTGCAGCTCCAGGTGAATTTACTGAATGTTTTTAAAGAATTGTAATCCAACAAATGTCAAATTATTTCGGCCAGCCTTTAGCCATTTAAGATGTTCGTTCACTAAGGTGTTCTTAAATGGCTTTTGCTTCCTTTTTCCTTGATGTTTGGGCACAAATTCATAATTAATTCCTATATGACCATTTTCCAATGGTCATCCCTATGAACGAATACTTCAGCTATTACTTTGAGAAAAGTGTTGACATGGGCCCTTTAATATGTGTCACAATTGTTGCAAAGCATTGGCTTTCTGTGATTTTCACTGTCATTATGCAGTTCTAAAAGCAAATTGTAAAAAATCATAGACCAGTGTATGCGGTATGGCTTGGTCTATAATTCCTTCCTAATTCTTGTGGCATGCAAAGTTTCCTTTCCTCACTATTGTTCTGTGCTTCTTCCAGCGTATCACTGAGTAAGGCTTTAATTATTGCCATAATTACTTTGCTGGGGCTCAGTAACAGCTGTGGCCTTCTGAAGAGCTAAATGGAGTCTATAAATCTCTCCCTCCCATCTCCCCTAGGCTAGACTCTTCAGGGCTTGTCTTTCAGGCATAGATGCTGCAGGAAGAGGGGAAAGGTGGCCTAGACACAGCTGCACCTTGTCGCTCACTCGCTACACTCACTCAATTTCATTTGCATTTTGAGCAGGCTGCTCATATGGGTGATGCGGAGGGCTCGCTGTAAACAAAGGGCTGAAGTGTGACTGATATTCCTGAGGGACTCCAGGCCTGATGGAGAGCTTGATCGAGTCATGGCAGGAGGAGGAGACTCTGATAAGCTGCTCGTGAAGGAAATGAAATGGCAAGACACTTAATCAAGTTATTGTTGTTGATTTGTTTGGAATGAAGAAGATTCGGTTCAGAAGAGATAGAATGTGTGTGTGTTTCTGTGTGTGCGCGAATGTTGCCTTTTGTGTCGGGGCTGAATAAATGTTTGAGAGCCAGCATTGATGGAGTTTGGATTAGGGCTGGGTTTAATCGAAAAGTAATCGAAATCGACATTCAGAACCTATAATCGATCAAATTTTTCCAAGTCGATTATTTCTATTACTTTCCCTTTAAAAACACTACCGCGTGTGGAGTCACGTGACCCCACTCCGTTATGTTACGTTATTCCGCCGACATGTCGAGCATGGAGAGCTTAAACACTGAGACAACTAAGCAACTTGTCAGTGAACTATGAGGGCAAAAAAATTAAAAAATAAATAAAATAATCGTTCATAAATCGTAATCGAGTTAAAATGTTCAATTAATCGAGATTTAGATTTTAGGCCAAATCGCCCAGCCCTAGTTTGGATTGATAAAAGCAACTTCTATGAGTAGTATTTATCATAGTCTTCCTCTGTCTGACATTAATTATTTTATTGTGCTTGATGTGTCTTCAAGCAAAGCAGATCTGCTTTACCCTGAGCTCTCAGTGGCCAGCCGAAGACTGACTCAGAGATACTGTAATGGGTTTGCTTCCTGCAGGAGAAGATGTTGTGCCAGCTCTTTCTGCCAACAGTAGTGGTACTGGTCTTGAGGAGAATACATCTCTGTGGGTGTGTAAATGAAAGTTGGATGAAAGTATGTATATGTACTGAATATTGAATAGCTTTTTCTGTATACATTGTGGTGACCAGTTTAGTGCACTGACTTTCAATTATTATGTTAAATGTGACATTACATGAGGACTGAACAATTAAAGATGCTTATATTGAAGTCACATTTTGGAAAAAATACACTGTGGCAGTTCAAATGTGGTGTTAAAGATAATAGTAAAACCACAACAATCAAAACATTGGTCCAAAAATCACAGGTAGCCAACCCAGTCTTTTTTCTTTGTTCTGTATCTGACTGCATCTCTATTAAATCTAGCTGGTCTATGCATTTCTGTCCTTAAAATGTTAAAAGCATTTATGATTTAATTGTACATCCTTATCTAAAGCTGTTCTTATTTTATGTATTTAACAACTACCATTTAAGTTTTATTAAAAAAATAAGTGAGAAGAAAGTGTGGGATCTTAATCAAGCTGAAACAATATTAATGTTTTTCTATGTTCAATTATATTTTGGAACAAGATTTGTTCCTAGACCTTATTCATAATGCACAGTTTCTCTAAACTTTAAAAGGTTCTTCACATTCATACTTCTCATTTATAGGAAAGGTGCTCTTAAGAACCATTCTTTGAAATGTTCTTAAGGAAACCAATAGAAATTATTGAATGGCATTCAGTGTTAAATGACACACGTGTAGTTTTCCTGTTGTACAAGTTTATTGTTCAGTCCATAATGTATCTGTTCACAGGTATGAAGTTGGGTCCTGTAACTGAGCATTCCGGTTGATTCCACCTCCACCCCTGTGCAGGAAAGAACTTGTATAAATTCAGAGAAGCTTAGATGTTTACATTGCTGTTCAGTTCAATAATGTCTCTTTTGCTAGGGCCATTTAATGACCAACATGTATTGATTTAAGATAAAGGCCTCCATATATTCTAATTACCATCCTGGAACTACTACCTGCAACTTGAAAGTGGAGACCATAAACCTCAACAACCAGGGAACGCTTGTTTCCCTTTCGCAAAAGAAGTCATATAAAAGATTAATAGCACAACATGCTGAAAAACGTCTGTGCGTTGCTGTTCAGTTCAGGAACAGGTGTAAACCCTTACCACTGTGAATGATTAATAGCTGCTTGCACAGTGTTGTTTAATTTCCCTTTGCCTGGTTAGACTTATGTATTTAGTGCCTACTGATACAAAAATGTCAGGAAGACAAGAGGCCATTTTCAGGTCATTAACAAGAAAGCTAGAGTGGACATTTTCTTCTTTCCTCCCAGCTACTTGAGGAATTTATTGGTCTTGAAAGTGGAAAGGCTTTTTAGGCATCCTGAAGCACATTTTTAAACTAGTAGCCTTGACTTTTGTCTTCTGAGTTCATTGGCGTCATTGCATCATTCACGTGCTTTGGAAAACAGTAATAAAACTAGATAGTATAATATATTTTGTTCTAGATGGTGTTTATTATAAATGCCTTTCTTCAGCTTCTGAACTTTTATTTTGGCCTTTATCTAATGATTGTCTATATACAGTGATTTGCTTATTATGGTATTTTGGGTTATTTCAGTATAGGGCTGCCTAATTCAAATACTGCTTTTCTCAGCCACCTAGGCATTAAGTGTGTAGTGCTGACAAACTAGTGTTCCCCTCCTCTTCCACTGCAGATTTAAAGAGACTTTAAACTCCTAGTTTTAGTTTTTTGATAAAAGTTTTGAGTACCTCAAAAATGTTATACTCTCATACCAATTTTTTATCATAAGTTCAGCACTGAACTTTTTTCTGATTTTCTGGTAACTCTAAGTGCTTTTAGGCACCTCTGCTCTGCAGGTTCACTTTGGATTATCCTGCGAACCATTGGCTGCATAACACACATGATATTCTATAATCTGTATCTGTAATCACCCATATGAGGATGGGTTCCCTGATGAGTCTG
>JBBPDE010000017.1:6093451-6104218 GCA_037974605.1 Nannopetersius ansorgii | reverse complement strand
TGTGTGTGTGTGTGTGTGTGTGTGTGTGTGTGTGTGTGTGTGTGTGTGTGTGTGTGTGTGTGTGTGTGTGTGAGAGCATTGAGGAAAAAGAGATATTTACTTATTCTCACTCTAATATTAGCTAACTAGGGACTGCAAGGTAGAGGTCCAGCGTATCCTGCACCAGAGAGCTCTGGATGTAAAGCTGGACCCAGACCTCCAGAAACGATGCATGACTGACCTGGGCAAGTGGTGCAGTGAAAAGACAGAAACTGGCCAGGTACATAAAGCCTTTACATCTAGAGTTATAGCTGGTAATGGGAAAAGTTATTTGCCTGTTTTTGGTATATAGAATAAAGCTGGCTTTTTAGACTATTGTTTTTAAACCAGTTCTGTGTATTTCACCACTGGATCCTTTTCTCCCTCTCAACTAGGAGCTGGAGTGTCTGCAGGACCATCTGGAGGACTTGGTGCCAGAGTGCAGGGATGTGGTGGGCAACCTGACAGAGTTAGAGTCTGAGGTATGGACCTTATTAGTCAGTCTGTATAAAAAACGTTCTCTGGGCAGAACTAACAATGTGGATTTCCAAAAATTATAATCATTTCAGAGGTACTTTATTTAGTCTCTGGGATTTACACCATCTTACTATGGCCCCTTCACAGGACATCCAAATTGAAGCTTTGCTGATCCGAGCATGTGAGCCAGTCATCCAGACCCACTGCCATGTGAGTGCAGGACACTTTTACTTTAGTTTAATTCTGATTGTTTTCTTTAACAAGATTATTATGTATGTGACTCAGGAATAATTGCACCTCCTACTGTCTTTGATCTAACAGGGCTTAATGTGCCTGCCAGCGTAATTTTCCAGCCTTATTTGTTTAAAATTTAATTAAACCCTTCTTTCTCTCACAGGATGTGGCTGATAATCAGATAGACACAGGAGATCTGATGGAATGCCTGGTGCAGAACAAACATCAGAAAGAGATGAATGACAAGTGCGCTGTGGGAGTTACACACTTCCAGTTGGTAAGCTGTACATGTAGCGCCTTGGATATTAATAGTGATAAATCAATTCCCCCCCAACCTCATGGGGTGGCTCATGATTCAGGGAATTGATTTAGACCCTGTTTCTGTCTCTATTAGCAAGTGTGTAAAATACAATTAACTGTTAAATAAGTGGTTCATTTCTCTTTTTTTCCCTCAGGTTCAAATGAAAGACTTTCGTTTTTCATACAAATTCAAGATGGCCTGCAAAGAAGATGTCCTCAAACTGTGTCCTAACATAAAGAAGAAGTAAGTCACATCAATGCTATATATGTTCCACAACAGGTTATTATTGATGTTACCATTATTGGTTTTGTGACCAAATTTAGGGCAGGTGGTGATTTGTTCCTGCGCTTTATAACCGTTTGTCTTGGACTCATACAGGGTGTATTCCTGTCTGTCTTTCTGCTATCTTCCAGATGCACCACTGACATTTTCCCACTATTTTTGTCCCTCTCTTTTCAGGGTAGATGTGGTAATCTGTTTGAGTACCACAGTAAGGAATGACACTCTGCAGGATGTGAAGGAGCAGCGTGTGTCCCTGAAGTGTCGCAAGCAGCTACGAGTGGAAGAGCTGGAAATGGTGAAAAACTTATTTTAAAAAGTTAACTTCATGATGATGCCATGTTTTTTTTTTTCCTCCCTCTCTCTCATACACATTTCATGCACACACATATGCACACTCAAAACACAAAAAAAGAATAACTTTTATGAAAACTCTTTACATTTTTGAAAAGCACCTTTAATCTTTATTTTTTTGGCATTCGGGCTTTTAGAGTTCTCTTTTACCACACCAAATGGTCACGCAGAATTACAGAATGGCCTTATCGTAAGGATTTGAACGGACTTTCTGCAATTCCACAGTTGTTGGGGTTCACAGTCATATTTTTACTTTGGTACAAAAATAAGGTGAACTGGGGACCTTTTCATCTATTGAGTTGAGGAAGATGTACAATAAAAGAAAACATATGCCATGGGTAGTTTCATGGGAAAATATCTAATCTTATTGATATCAGACATTTAGAACACAACAGTAAATAGTGTTTGTTTATTTGCTAATCAGCCAGTTTGGCCAGTTTAGGCTTAATTAGTTGCATAAAATGGAAAAAAGAAAGACAAATCAAAATTTAATGGCATCTGATTGTCTGCTGCAATTTCATAATAGTAGCTATAGGTTTGTCCCTATCAGGCATGTACATTAAAAAATACTGCTGTTTGTAATATTTCTTGGTAGATGATGCGCAGGATACATACAGACAGATTCACATTTTCCTCATTCCTGAGCATCTGATATGAACCATATTGCATTTTGTATAAGCCCAAAAACATCAAATTAATTTTAAAGGAAAGGTAACTCATGCCCCTCACAGTTTTGTTCCTCTTGCTTTGCAGGCGGAGGACATTCGTCTGGAGCCGGAGCTGCATGATTCATGCAAGAAAGACATCAGCAGGTTCTGCTCTACTGTTACGTTTGGCAATGCTCAGGTGAGACAACTGGTTCTTGGAGTATGCTGCAAAAAAAACAAGCTTAATACATAAAGTGCCCATTAAAATGATTGTTAAAGAACCCTTGTTAAAGATGAGCCAAAAAAAGACCATCATGTTTTTATCGGCTTATTCTTACACTTGGTATGTAAGACTGTTTATTAAGACAAAATTATTCAATAAGGAATCATTTTAATGCATTAAACATTTCTTTTGAAAATGTATTCATTATCAACAGCCCTGAGTTGAGCATTTTGTGCACACTCATTAAGTACCCTTACAATACTAAATAAGATTGGATACTGCTCCCAGTGTCCCTCTGCAATTCTTTTTATTGACTTAATTTCTGTGTGCCTTCTGTGTGTGATCCTCAGGTCATTGAGTGTCTGAAGGAGAATAAGTTGCAGCTGTCTCACACATGCCATCAGAAGATCTTTAAGCTGCAGGAGACTGAGATGATGGACCCTGAGTTGGACTACCAGCTAATGAGAGTGTGCAAACAGATGATTAAGGTTTGAGACTGACTTGTGCAGTGTCATGTTCCTTCTTACCCCTTTTCTCATGATCATAACTGTCTCTTATTGCGTTGGTTATATGCTTCATAAAGCAAATAAGATGAGTGATGTATGGGTGCTCACAAGCCAAACTAAAAAATTAATTATTTGAGGAAGAATTTTATTTGATGTGTATTAATAAATCAGATAATTGTTATTTATATTTTATCTTAATATGTTGGCTCTGAACTAGGCAGTATCCACGTTCAATCTCTTGTTCTCTTTGGTTATCTCTGTCTTTGTCTGTGTGTCACCTTCCTTGTCCCTGTATCAGCGTTTTTGTGCTGAGTCTGATGCCAAGAATATGCTGCACTGCCTGAAACAGAATAAAAACAGTGAACTGATGGACCCCAAATGTAAGCAGATGATCACCAAGAGACAGATCACTCAGAGCACAGGTGAGCAAAGAGCACTCATTAAATCCACTGTAACTTAATTTTCATGTGTTGATTTCATATTTGTTACTTTAAGATTAAATGTTTTTATCTAATCCAGCTTGATTTGCATGTCAGTATTTACTGCACTGTTCTTCCCTGATATTCAGACTATAGACTCAATCCTGTGCTACGGAAGGCCTGCAAAGCAGATATTCCTAAATTTTGCCAGGACATTCTCAGCAAGGCCAGCAATGACAATGAACTGGAAGGACAGGTCATATCCTGTCTGAAACTTAAATACGCTGACCAGGTACTTCCACAAATTTGTTTTGTCTGGTTTTCCATTATTGTAGGTGTATGGTGCAAATTCACTGAACAATTGTGTGTGCGTGCGTGCGTGCGTGTGTGCGTGTGTGTGCGTGCATGTGCGCGCCTGTGTGCGCGTGTGTGTGCGCGTGCGCGCGTGCGTGCGCGTGTGTGCGTGTGTGCGTGTTTTCTCTAAACCTGACAATGTCCCTAGCAACTGTCTACAGACTGTGAAGACCAGATCAGGGTGATCCTTCAGGAATCAGCCCTTGACTACAGATTAGACCCTCAGCTTCAGCTTCACTGCAATGAGGAGGTGAGTCAGACCTTGTGAGCCTCTTAGCCTTAGACACATATCATATGTTTAGGCTCTGACATGCACAACGCCTTCTACTTTGATCACAGAGACCGATGTTTTTCACAAACACCCCCACACAAATACTGTTTGTTTTTTCTTCATTCCTAAAGTTAATGAAACCATTCTGAAGTAATTGTGATGTGAAGTAAGTGTTTGCGATGTTAAGCTGTAATGAGTATCCATCTGCCATAGGGAGATGCAATTGATTGGGAATAAGAATAAGATATTGTTTGCCTTTCATACACTGCTTCATTCACACTTTGCTCCTGGTGTCTTATGAACAAAACTCCATGTGATCACACTCTCATGCTGTCATTAACAAATGCACAACAGAAATCCATTAGCTGTAAATACAATAATAGTATTATGAGACATTTGTTTTGAAATATAATAAACCTGTGTCTGTTGAGGACAGCATTTTGGTGTTAATTTCCTTATGGTCCCGTGCCTTTCTTTACATAGACTGCTCATGACAACCTAAACACAAAATGGTATCATGGATAGTAACAGAAAATAGATCTATACTACAGTATCTTCCAAGCCCTGATATGCACTTAAAGCTCTCTGAAAGTGAATGGGAACCATTAAATCCCAGTGTTGCCACAGTGATTGCATCATGGAGCATCTTATGCAGCACATTTATCAAGCTCTGTGCCCAGGGTCAGACACTGGGTGGCTTTAGGAGGTGAAATCTGATATGATTTTGTTTGTGCAGCTGCACTTCATTGGTATGGATAACACCATTTATCATTGTACTGTTCCTCTGTCCCTTGGTATTTGTGTCATAGATTACACACTTGTGTGCTGAGGAAGCTGCTGCACAAGAACAGACAGGCCAGGTAGAGGAGTGTCTGAAGAATAACCTACTGAAGCTCAAACACGAGGCCTGCAAGAAGGTGATGAACGAGCCTTTATCCAAGTGTTCATAATGTGTTCCACCATTAATTTGCTCCTCAGCTCTCAAACCATCATATCCTGCTCTAAAGACTCCAGTCTTTGCATTGTTTAGTGTTTTTACTTTTTATTGTACCTTTTTACCAAAACCTTTCTGTTTGTTTGTTTTATCATCTAGGAGGTTTTAAACATGCTCAAAGAAAGCAAAGCTGACATTTTTGTGGATCCAGTGTTGCACACGGCCTGTGCTTTAGACTTGAAACACCACTGTGCAGCCATTACCCCTGGTCGAGGCAGACGTGAGTACACTACAGACTGTGTCAGGAGAGCTTTTCTAGGGAGCAATTACTTTATGCTGAAGTTTTTTAAGAAAATGAACGTGGTTCTTCTCTGGCATTGCTTCAAAGAATCCATTTTGGTATTTATATTGTAAGTTATTATTACTAAGGAAGCTCAGTATGTCATCAGTTAGAGAGGCCTTTGGTCTGACTGACATAATACAGATGAGGTACAGCAAACTATATAGAATGTTCTCCAGTGTAGGGGTCCATGTGCTGTTTACCTCCTATGCTTGGTTCTGTTTTCCCCTGTGCAGAGATGTCTTGTTTGATGGAGGCTTTGCAGGATAAGAGAGTGAGACTGCAGCCTGAGTGTAAGAAAAGACTACAAGACCGTATAGAAATGTGGAGCTATGCAGCCAAGGTTGGTCATTATATGCATACTAATACTGGTCAGTTGTCTTTATGTTGCATGTATTTATATAGTACTTTTTTCAGAAACAAGTTACAGTCACTTACATGACTGAAAAGGGTAAAATACAGAAGATCCCAATCTAGACTAATAAATAACAATACAGCATTAATTTCCTTGTAGACAGAAGGATGCAATAAAGCTATAATTTAAAGTACCATAGAAACGGATAAAGAATCCAGCATTCATACAAAGTTACCATCTGTTTTGCACTGTTTCTGCAGGTGGCTCCAGCTGAAGGCTTCTCAGACCTGGCTGTACAAGTAATGACCTCGCCTTCAAAGAATTACATTCTTTTCATGATTGCACTGGCCATTTGTGTCCTATTCCTGGTGGGGTTGCTCTGTGGCCGCATCACCAAACGTGTGACCAGGGAACTGAAGGATAGGTAGAGCATGGACCTGGGCTGATGCATCACAGACATTCTAAAAAAGCCTAGACCCTATTACTATCCATCCAGTGATCTAACCTTGGCCCCAGTGCCCTCCCTTACCATATCAGACTCTGGACACTGTAAGTAAAGTTCTGGTGGGCCTGTGCCATGTTGGGACATCATTCAATGCCCCCTGCCGAAAATGTCCCAAAATCTAGGCTCACGAACATTCTTGGACATTAATCTTTTTTCTTAATCTTAACTGGTTTATTGATTGCTTGTTTAGCTGCTGTGCAAACCACAGATATGTCATTTTAAAATTTGTCACCTCCCTCAATACTTTTTCCACTTTCCATTCAGGCTTGGTCATCTCTGAGATCTGATACATTGAACATAGGCAGGGGTTTATTCTTAAGCACAGCCACCCAGCATCACTCCTTTAAAACAACAAAAAAAATAGTTTACATGCGTCATCCTTACACTGTTGTATTCCTGATCACTGGGGTGCTGATCAGATCTGTTGTCTGAGAATTCTGTGTGAAAATGGTGAGTGCAAAATGAAAAATTTATATTTGAGACACTCAAAGTTGCCCCTTATTTTTCCTTTCATTTTCACTTGCTTCTTAATCATGTTACAGATTTGAAACCAGTCTGTGAAGAATCCAAACAAGAACTACCTTACTTTTAAGTTTTGCATCTGAACCTGGACAAAACTAGTAAAACATAACCTTACCTTTATGTTTTACAGACCTTCTGATTGTATTTTTATTATTACAGGGAGATTGTGACATTATTTATTCCAGGCTGTTAACATCACTTGACAAACTGATTTATTTGGCAGTATGTCTGCATATGAATAGGAATCTTATCAAATCGATGTCATAGGAAAATATAACAAAAGCTTTGTGAGGTTTTAATGGGAAAATTTGACTGGTACTTGACTGATAACTGATGAAGTGGTAGACTTGGTCTGGTTATAGACTTTTTTATTTTCTAAATAATATCCCAATATTAAATGTAATTAAATAATAATTCATTACAAATAGTTATCTAAATATATTAAAGCAAAAATATCCATCTTTTTTCCGTTACAGACCTTGAAATCACTTAGTTCTTTAGCAGAATCTATGAAGGGTGTGCTGTCAAAGTTCCTTGCTACCCAATCAGAAGGCATATCATTTGCTCCTGCTGCTCCAAAAATAATCATCTGTCACTATGAGAAGGTAAAACATTTGGGGAAATATGATTAAGATGAGGCAAACATCTTTTGGACCAACATATTATAAAGAAGAAAAGAACTGCATAGGCAACAAATACATATTTCAAAGGTATATTGAATGTTAATTAAATGATTGCACTTTCTGGTGCCATTGTGTTTGCCCATGGCCTTATTTATTGTTTGCTACCTATAGGTTCTTATTGCTTTAGATGTGTTTTGTTTTTTTCTTTTTTTTTTCATGCTTTTAAAACCTATTGCTGAATTAAAAAAAAAAAAGTATTGGACTGCATATGAATTCACGTTGTACATCTTGCAGCTTATACACCCATGCCTGTATGGTTAGGTACATTCAATCAGTAGTTAGATGTATAAGACGAATTTATTAATTGAAAAAACGACCCGGGATTGTGTCTGATGAACCGCCATAGGAGTTGTATGTCATGTTCACATAAATAGACAGTCTTTCATTCGCTCTTCAATGAGCTCTGGGAATTGGTTTTCACTGGCACTGTTTCAGCTGTAATATCCAAGATTGTATGACCTATGGTTATGTGTAACTGGTACGTTGTTACTCTTCTTCAGTGTTACAACACTGCAAAGAGGGGAATAGCATGTGCTGACTTGTATGTGAAATGGTCAGTTTAGAAAACCTACTGCTCAGTCAACAGTTCATACTTGAGAATTCAAACCATCTACTTAGATCCACCACACAATTATGGTGCATTCCTCTCATGCACTATACAAACACAATTGCCTTGTGTATTTGGGTTTAATCATTTTATATTGATGAGAAACCAGATTATTGGAACAAAACATGATGTGTAACTAACACATTACCCATGGCGTTTATAGTACATGCTCTCTATTCTGTCCTCTCACTCATGACTCTCTATTCTGTCCTCTCACTCAAGTACCCAGAACTAAGTGGCTTTTTATATATAATGCTTTGTTGGTTTTGTACAACACAAAGTGAACTTAGATTTGAGTTTCCATTACCTCAATTCCAAAGGTATTTTGGAAGTGCTGCCCTCTGATTGATATTGATGGTATTCTGTAAATAATAGAAGTAGATTGCAAGTTGCAGACGTCCCATTTTCATCTTGAATAAACTCAAATTATGAAAATTTCATGAATATATATGCACATATATTGTAGATAATAAATGTCAAATATTGCAGACACTGTTCTTCTTTCTAAATTTTCAATAGATAATCAGGTCATGATTGTATATTTAGGTTTTTCATCCTTAGTTTTCCAATTTGCTGTGGCATCTGGAGGGTTATAGAACTGTGAAAGGTTGCAAGATGTACTTTTGTCTTCTGCTTTTTATTTTTACTTTATTTTAAACCTTATTTAAGTGGAGTTGGCTTACTTCAGATATGTACACTTTCATGTTTAAAGCTTTTGTAGTAGACAACAGATTTCTCCTCTTACCTGTTACAAAGTCACCGTAGATACAAAGTTGCTTTTGTTTGGGAGTAAACTGGACTAAGTCTCATTTGAACATGGAACAGCTCACTTGTTCTGGTCATTTGTGAAGTGTACTGAACAAAACTGTGAGACGAAAGATGATTTGATGTATGACCTGTGACTGTGTTGTGTAGGTTTATTTCTTGCAAATAGCTGACATGATGATGATGATCTAGAGTACCTGAGCTGTTTATCTGACAAGGCTTTTGCTGTTACATCAGAGATGAATCTCTAGCCACGTCATACAGCTTAGTGTTCCCTGCTCTAACCATCCTTGTTTATCAGCAGTATCTCATGACTGAATGGAGTGCCTTAGAGTAGGACAATTAGAAAACAGTTCTATGGGTCTCCAAGACTGAAATGTGACGTACATAGTGTTTGTGACAAGAAAAACTAGATATATTGTGACCTTACAGTGCATAGAAATTGTGAAGAATGGGCATCGCAAGGCTGTTTTTATCTTGGAGAACTCTGAGTGCTGAGGAAGAAAAAAAGACAAACTGGAAACTGCATTGATTTAAAATTCCTTTTCTCTGCCCATTTGCAAGGACTCTTAATTGCACGGCACATTTGTTTCGAGTCATTTCCCCCCTGTATTGCCTATATATTCAGAATGGACTAAACCTCTTTACTTTGTAAAAAGTCATGGCTGTGATATTTTATGAACTTCTGCCAATGTAATATTGAGATGTAACAAACTGAACACAGCTAGTGCATTTTTAATGTCTGTACAGATTATGATTTGTCTGGTTTAATAAGACTATATGCAGATTTTCTTACTTTCTGTGTCTTGTGATTCTCTAAATGGTTTACATTTTGTGATGTCAACAAATGCACCACACCATAGTTCATGGAAAGTAGGGCGTCTATTACTAATCTTCAAGCTGTTTTAAAATTCAGAATTTCTGCCTGGCGTCTACAGACTCCTATGGGTCATTACAGGTACTACATGTGATGAGCTGGACCTAAGGGAGTTGTCACAATCAATAAGAGCTCCTCTGGTTTTCTACTGGAGTCTGGTGAATCCTTTTGTTCAGCTTCCCCTACTTTTTATAAAAGGCATGAAAATCACTTTAAAGCAAACTGCATCGGCGATTGAAAAGGTTTTGTTTGATAAATATTTTTTTCCATGAAAAACAGTATAGACTTTAGAAGTGAGCATCACCTGCAGCTTCAGCGGAGTAGAATCTAGTAGAGGACATCAAATCAGTGGTGAAAGCACATCTATCTCCTCCTCCACCCGCATGAGTAAATGTGGTTGGAGCAAGTGTGGGTCACCAAGATCACCAAGTCACCTGATCTCGAACGTAATATCCGTCGCACAAACCAAACAATGAGCTGTCATGCTCTTGAAAATTGTGGACTGTGATGAAAGTTCTACATCATTTTTTCCTCCACTTAAAATTAGATTTTAAATTCCATTTTCCAACCTCTCTTTACCCATTAGAATTAAGCAGAGGAAAAAGGTGCTTAGGAGGTTGTTCAAAGTGAATGGGTGGGACTAAACCACTAATAGCCAATAAAACCGCTAGATGTTAGAGCTGGGATACTCGGATCCTTTTTCGGATTCGACTCCCTCTGAGTCACTCAGTAAAGTGATCCGGATCTGTGAATCACTTGAGTCACTTATTGCCACATTGACAGTGGCCGGTCAAATTACCATGGCAACCTGACCTAGTAGACCTATATCCACTTTCAAGTGAAAGAGATGACAAAGACAAAGCTCATTCAGGCATCATTTAGCATAATATTAGACCAACAAGCCTATAATGGGTCTAATAATGATTTTAATAAATAACCTATTAACCTGTCATTTATATTATTCCATCATGTTCTGTTAGAAAGGAAGTTATTCTATCATGTACTGGTGTTTCAGGTATCGTTAAATTAAACCTGCTGGATTAGATATGGCTCTGTGGCTAAACTTAACCGATGGATTCACTCATGACTTGGCCGA
>JBBPDE010000017.1:6055870-6080099 GCA_037974605.1 Nannopetersius ansorgii | reverse complement strand
TGTGTGTGTGTGTGTGTGTGTGTGTGTGTGTGTGTGTGTGTGTGTGTGTGTGTGTGTGTGTGTGTGTGTGCACGCAGTGTTCATGTGTGTTTTAGCTTTCCTGGAATGTTGTAACAAAATAAAAACAATAAATGCATATGTGACTAATACATCTTTCTTTTATTTAATTCTTTTTAGTATCTGCAGCAATTTGATGGAACTGTGTCTGATGGTGGCTGGCTGCACTGTGTACTATGTGATTACTCCACCCAAAACAGCCTCAGTCTTGTGCAGCACTCCAATTCGTTGGGTCACCAGAAGGGGGAAGGATTACTGAGACTACAGCGAATCCAGAAAGGCTTTCCAGAAGAAGAGGAGGAGCTTGGTGCCATCTTTAAGATCAGAAAGTGTCCTGCTGAAGAAAACGGTAAGAGCGAGAAATGCATGGCCATTAACTGATTTCAGATTGCTTTTATTGTAGACTGAAAATCAAATACGAATAGTTCTTTTGAAACTTTTGTTCCAGCTATAAATAACTAAATAAAAATAAAATGAACGTCCATGTTTCAATAAGGTGGTAGAAACTTAGAAATTTCCAACTTATTTCATAACTAACCACTTAGAGTGTTTTTGTTGTTTCAGAAGATTTTGAGTAAGACTGTCAGGTGGTCTTGTATCAAGGTTAGATTTTGGCTTTTTTTTTTCATTCAAACACTTGATCAACTTTTGAGTATTCTCAGAGTAAAAATGTTGCACTTCTGCTGTCTTTTAGGTATCTAGTGTACATAGTGGGAATTGTACATTTTGTACGTGTCTTTTTTTTTCAGTTTTGTTTTCAGCTTGTAGAGTAAGTACAGTGTAATTATAAGTACACTGACATATTTACTTGGAAACATTTGAATTACATTTAAGAAAACATTTATAATTACTACCTGTTTAGAAAAATAAGCATAAGGCAAAATAGAGGACAGTGGTTAGTCTCCCATGTTGTGCTTGCTGCTGGAGTGTGCAGCTGTAAAAGATGGCAGAATGGCGGAGGGGGAGGGGCTGAAAGGCAAGCAGAAAAACAGCAAATCTGAAAGAAAAGAGAACAAGAGAGAGGGCGGTTATTTACTCTGGGGTAATTGAGAGAAGCTGGTGGTAGAGTCAATTAGCATTTGGTTCAAACCCCAAATCAGCTCAACTAATGACTTAAACAATAGCTCAATCCTTGAACTCGGTCAGAGAGAGAGAATGAGAAACAGAGTGAGAGATTTTGTAGAGAATGGCAGGAATTGATTGTGTTAATTTATCTGCCAATAATCAGGCTTGTTACATCCTCACTGCCCAGAAGGAGGCTTTGCTAGGGGTGGTGGCCAATCAATGTAGCCGATAAAGGCCTCACCCACTAATGAGCAATGAGTTAATTAATGCTATCCAATTAATCTCTGAAGGGAATAACAGAGCCAAAGCAATAGAGACTGACTCATGTACAGATTTCTTAAGAAATCTTTCACTTTAAATTAGCAGATTTTCTTTATTATTTCTTCAGGGACACAATTTTATTTGTTTATTGTATGCTACAGAAAGTTCAGGCCTTAAGTTTAATCTCAAATATTAGTTTTACTAAATTTTACTTTTTTGCTCAAAGCAATTGCTTTCTTATTCTGTCAGCTGTTTGACTGTGAGACTCCAGCTGAAAGCTGTGAGTGGTGCTAAGTGACTGGCCTTACTGAGTCTTTTAGTGAAGAAGAAGCTGAATAAACAGTGCTGGAGTGGATCACTGTGTCTCAATGGCTCAGTATTGATCTCTGTAGGAACACCAGGGCATTCCCTAATTTATAATCAATAACAGATCAATGATGCCAAGTATTTGTATCCTGATCTCCAAGCCGAGCAGGAAGTGCTGATGAGGTGTGTGCAGAGAGTGTGTATGGAGTCTGTTAGCACGTGCGAGTGCATTTTATCACTTCATTATTGTCTGGGTTGACCTCACTGTCTTAATGTGAATTCACCTATGTGCGAGGTGAAAGAACTGCACAGATTTGATTAACTGAAGTTTAATCTGTCTGCCAGGCTTTTCATGTGTTTATTTCTAAAGTTTAATTAGCCTGTTTATTTTTATATCTGTTGTTTATGTCACAGCTATACATTTTTTTGTAGTTTAATTTTGTAGGGTTTTTATTTAAGTTAAAACTTTATTATACAATTTGCTTTGCAGATTCCTTGCCTATTCTCACTGTTTGGTTGTGCAAAACATTTAAGCTATTAAATATGAAAAATTTTTTAATTACATTACTAATCATGTAAATGTGTACCAAAGCATTGCATGCTCTTTTGTGTATTTGAATGTTGTTTTAAATGCGCTTGCGTGTTTGTGTGTGTTTTTAAGCCTATGTGTGTGTACCAGGAAAGTTGAAAATCTTTACCATAATCTTTTTTTGCTTTTTTCCTTAAATGCTTAAATAGAACAATTATCCAAACCACATGTCACATTTTTGGCCAAAGTGGTAAGAGTGGTGGTGTGTTTTGTGTGCGTGAGAGAGAGTGCGTGTGTGTGTGTGTGTGACGAGAGCAGTGGACCGTTCATAAGCAGAGCGGATTTGACAGTTTCAGGTTATGTGTTCTGTGTTTATGGTTGTGTAGGTCTGATAGGAAATCAATAGCATGTCTGTCAGGATAATTGGTGTTCAGCTGGCCTATCCCTCTTTCTTTCTTTCTCTTTGTCATAATCACCCTCTCTGAGAACCACTAGCAGATACCTCAGCTGTGCTTTGATTGGTCTGTTATGACAACCCTTATGGCTTTTTGTCTCCTCTGGCTTCCCTGTCTCTAATCCTCAAACACCTACCCAAATCAGCTCCTCTCCTCTCCTCCCCTCCCCCACATACGTGAACAATTGCTCTGCCAAGGAAGCAGAAAGCCAGAAAGCAAGAGAGAAGGGGATATGGGAGAGGGAGGGCTGTGGGGTGAAGTAAGTGTGTGTGTGTGTGTGTGTCCTGAGGCACAGTGTCTTGTCCTCCTGCAGCCTGGCTTTCAGACACCAAAAAGAACAACAGAATATGTCTGCTCTCTTTTGTGAAGGTTTGTTTGGGTTTATGTTATTCTGGCTGCTCTCTGAATGTTCACTTTTCCACTTTTCATGATTCATCTGCAAGACCCTCAAAAACTATGGTCATCACATAGAAATGTATGGCATGCAAACTGATAATATGACTTGTAAACAGCCATTCTTGTCCTGAAGGAAAAATATTTTTTTTGCTGATCGTTTATTTAAAGACTGCTAAGCCTGTTATTCCATTTCAAAGCCTTAACTGTTCCTCCAATTTGTGAAGTGAAATGGGCTCTGAGTGAGTGACCCTCCTGACCTCTGCAGCATTATCTTCCTCCTGTGACTTTCAAACCCCCCCCACCCCCCGTCGGTCAGATGAAGCAATGCTGACACGGCTGAGCTTCAGCTTTTCTTTCGCTCCATTTATTTTTTTTTCCTCTCGCCTGTCTTCCTTTTAAGATGAGGCATATACAGTGAAAAGCAGTAGCTTGTCTACATAATTTGCTGTTGTAGCATGTGTGCACACCAAGTGTGTTTAAATTGCTGAAGGCTGCCCCTGATAGTGTAGGGTGACCCCTATAGGTTAGAATGTGATCTCGCACTCCCAGAACACAAAGGCAAAGAGAAGAGTATCTCTCAAAATGAAATTATTTCCTCTAAAGCATTTTATAACACATAAAAATAGACTTAGAAAAGAGCTGGAATTTTAATACAAACAAATGTGTTTACTGGTTTAACTGTCATCAACATTATTTTCTTTATCTCCCCCCGATTCCCCCACCCCTTCCTTAGGAGATGTGAAAGAGATGGAGTCACCCACTGAGATTACTGCTGACCAGGAGGAACAGACCAAACAGTCAAACAGAGAGGGTGAGAAAACAGGTCAGAAAAAACTAAGCAGCTTATCTTGTTTATTAATCATGGGCTTGGAGCGAAGATTTTTGAAATCTAAGTGGAGAATATAATGCTCATCTTGGAAATGTGTGTTTGTGTGGTTCTTAGAAATATTAATTCATGGAGAAAATGAACAAAGTGAACCTTGTGCCAGTCCCAAAAGGCCCCTTTCTCCATTTGAAGACACTGATGACACTGTACCCCCAAAACGATTGAGAGCACAGGATGATATTTCCTCTGAACAGGTTAGACTGACCACAGACCCTTAGAATTTAATTCTAAGGCTTCCTTATATATAGCTTTGTAGGATTGCATTATTTCAAAATCAAAATATTGTTTTCTGTCACATTTAAAGTGTTGTTTCTTTCTCTTACTCTCTCATCCTCTCTCTCCGGGCCTCTCAGGTGCGGCAATGCCCATTCTGTCAGTTCTGTCATGCTGATATTGCCCGTCTGAGGAGTCATGTAATGATCCAGCATGCTGTGCAGCCCACTCTCCGCTGCCCACTGTGCCAGGACACCCTGCGCAGTGTTGCTCTGCTGCGTACTCACCTCACGCACCTGCACAGTGTCACTGCAGACTGTACACAGAAACTCATCAACACGGTGAGAGTCATCAACTGGGCCCTGGGGTCATGGCCCTTTGCAAAATCTGCCCTAGATTGTGAAATACAGTATTAACAGTAGATGCCATTTTACTATGCAAGCAGTTAAACACAGCTACAGATGATTTTGACACAAGTATTTATGAAAACAATTGTTGGACTACATGTTGATGGCTAGTTCCAAAAATGCATGACTACAGCAAATCTTTATCTCTTTTAATGACACATTACTACATTAATGTGCTGCACTGATTCCTGAATCTGTATGACACATTCGCAGTACAAGGTTTAATGCATGTCTAGGAGAAGTCCAGAGAGCCATTTAATTTCTCAGTAGGCACAATAAGCACTTGGACTATATTGCCCAGTTTGTCTTCATTAATGGTGTGCAATTATGCATGCAATCACATAAGTATGCAAGAAATTGCTATGATTGCTTATGTAGTGATATGTGTATATTTTTCTTTTGAGAAGAGCCTAATGTTCTTTAGTATGTTTCTGTGTTGTATTTGTTCTGCCTTACTAAACCTGTGTACAAGTTGACTTGCGAATTCAGTTTTAATCAGGTAAATCAGCAATCAACAGTTTTAAATAAAATATGCCTAAATGTTCTGGTAATACAGTATAAGGTAATTGTATTTAGGCTCGTAAGCATTCTTTGTTTCATAAAAACTGTTATGGTATTATTAGGTTTATTTTCACAATGGTATACAGAACCGATGATGGAAAAAAGTGTGTGTATATATATATATATATATACACACACACATGCATGCACACACATATAAATATCCAGCAGCGTAATTAATGTAGCTGTTCTTATTTATTTATATTCTTGCACTAAAGCACGAAAACACTGTTCTTTTTTTATGTATACTCATCTGTTACCCTGCCTGTATGACTTATCCCTGCTTCCCCCCACCTCACTTTGACTGAGATAGGGTAATGAAAATAATTGAGCTTCATTACTCCTGATCTGGTACTAGGTGGATTTCGTTATGAGCTGTGCTTCCCAATTATTTGCTCTAAATTAAATGTGACCTTCAGAAGATCTCTGTGCTTGCCTCCTGTCCTCTAATGAAGCACCTTCCTGAAATGGTGTGCTTTGTGATGGAAATGGCAGCCATTTTGTTTTGTTGTGTGATTCTCTGAATGCCTTGATGCCTCACAGATGCGCTGATTTGCTCTTTTTAAAACTGGGAGGTCAGAATGAGGGGAGGGAAAATAATATGGCTTTTTGATCCAGGGCTGGCTAAGCACATTGTTAAAGACTTTGGAGGGCTTCCCATCACTCTTAACCTGTGAACTCATAAATCCATACTTATGCAGTGATCTGTTAAAATAAAATTGTTGTATGTATCTGTGTTCAAGTATAACTATCTGTGTAACTATCCTTCTCTGCACCACAGCATAATGGCATAATTCTATTATGAATCATACCTAACTACAGAATGACTAAATAAGATTTTGTGATTTAATAAATCCATGACAACTATGTCCCCCTCTGTTACCAGGTTATTGCCTCAGATGTGCTGCCAGAGAAGATGTTTCTACCAGTACAAAACTCCAGTGCTCAGCAGACGAAAACAGATTTCAACTATAATGGAATGAAGAGGACTGATGGTAGGCATAACTCTGGTATAGTATGTCCTAGGTATAACCCTGAACACCAGCAAGTAAAGAGAAACAATGCAGTCTAATGATTAGGGTTTAGTAAGATCAAACAACAGGAAATTAATGACTAATCAAAAATATACTTTGTAACATCTATTCATTACATGCAGTTAGTGCCTCAGTTATGGTAGACCCTTTACCCCTTTAGACCCTGTAGTTAGAGAATGAAAGTTGCTCTGAATAAAACCATCTGGTAAATACAGTAAATGTAACTCACTCATCTTTGTTGGCACACTGATATAAAGAGAGTATTTCTACAATCAGTGAACTAAATTAACAGTGAACTAAATATTTTTTTATTTTTTAGCTCTGTGTTGCTGTAGATTACATTTAAATGAAACTATTTTGATTAAATGGTACAATGTCAGCTTACCATGTTTCTTCACCTGTCCACACAACACTTTGTCCCTGAACAAAGGTTTTATGTACTTTCTAGCCAAATAAAATATTCGGTGAATCTTCTGAAATCACCAGCACAATGTCTGCTTAAATCACGTACATGTAATACTTATAATATTTTTAATATATTGTAGTTACTCCTCTGTTTTGTAAAATAATTAAAATGCATTCTAATGTGTTTACTGTCCATTAATGCATTGTGGCATATTTATAAGACCTTGGCTACAGCATTTTCATGCATTTTCATGGAAAAATAAATTACTATTAAAATATAAATAAATTATACCCAATAGAAAATAATGGGTTAGCAATAATGCATTGTGTATTATAATTGTATTATAATACAAGTTGTGCCTGTAGAATTTTACACATTTTACCTACCTAACAATTCAGTAATGCAGTGCTGTTGTCATCAAATTCACCTTCTAAGTGCTTCCTGTGAACTTCTGTGTTAATTATAAATGTGTTAAAAATATGGTAGTTGTTTTGACCTATTATTTTTGTTTTTGTGTGTTAGAACAAGGTCAAGGTGCACAGGATAGTAAAGCCGCATGTCATCCAGAGATGTCAAGATTTCAAAAAGAACCCTTAGAAGATGCAGAATCCACCAAGGAAAACACTGCTGCTTTCCCTTGCTGGCAGAAAGGCTGTAACAAAGTACTTACATCATCCAGTGCCCTCCAGACACACTTCAACCATTTCCACAGCCAGAGGCCTCAAAATCCGATTTCTGATCGGCATGTCTACAAGTACCGTTGCAGTCAGTGTAGTCTTGCCTTTAAAACTGCTGAAAAACTGCAGCTCCATTCTCAATACCATGCAATCAGGGCTGCTACCATGTGCTGCCTCTGCCACCGCAGCTTCCGTACACTACAGGCCCTGCAGAAGCACTTGGAGACCAGTCATCTGGAGCTTAGTGAGGCCCAACTGCAGCAACTCTGCGGCAGTCTACTAATGACTGCAGACCTCCTGGGCACTGAAGGTCAAGGTCTTAGTGAAGAACAGGGATCACTTGAGGAGGAGAGGGTAAAGGATGATGAAGAAAGTGACACAGAGGAGAAATTAAGCCCTGCAGACAGTGATTATGGTTTAACTCGAGAAGAGGTTGAGGCTTATCCAAAACATTCTATAATTCCTCAAAGAAAAGGTCCCAACCTTTCAACAGAGAAATTCCTGGATCCATCGAGACCTTTCAAATGCACAATCTGCAAGGAATCTTTCACACAGAAAAACATCCTCTTGGTACACTATAATTCTGTCTCGCACTTGCACAAAGTTAAGCGTTCTGTGCAGGATTCTTCAGCAGGCTTGCCAGAGTCCATCAGCAGCAGCACTGACCACAAACCTTTTAAGTGTAGCATTTGCAATGTAGCTTACAGTCAGAGCTCCACTTTAGAGATACATATGCGATCAGTCCTACACCAAACTAAAGCTCGTGCAGCGAAACTTGATTCAACAGGAGCAAATTCCAGTTCTGTTAGCCCTTTGCTTGGTAAGACAGTTCCCTCAACAGTCAAAACAACTGTCAGTTCCCCCACAACGTTGAAGTCCATGGGTACTGTGAGCAATGCAAGTAGTGCTTCCTCAACTCTCAGTCAACTGCAGTTGAACCAGGCAGGTACTGAACACAATGTAGTATCAAATCAAAATGCAGGCCATTCTTCGACATCTGACGAAAGTAAGAAAAAACACTTAGTAGACTTGATGACTTCAACAACAAAGCAACAGCATAAACTATTGCAACAGCAACAACAGTTAGCGCAGGCCCAAGCTCAAATACAACAGGAATTCCAAAAGAAAGCAGCCCTGCTACAGTCTCATTTGTTCAACCCAGCACTTCTTCACCACTTTCCCATCACAACAGATGCTCTCCTTCCACTGCAACAGCAACAGCAGCTGCTCCTTCCTTTTCTCATCCCAGGTGGGGAATTTCAGATTAACCCTGAGTTCAATCTGAAAAGCTCAGGGTTAAATCTTAGCACAGCAAAACCTGCTGCATCAGAAGATTGCTCTGAGTCACCCCATCAGGCTAGCCTTACATCTTTTTGTAAAGATCCATTGACTGGAGATGTAGCTCATACTCCTTACCAGTCACTGTGTGTGGCTTCTGAGGATGTTCCTGTTCCACAACAAGTTAATGGTCAGACATTTGATTCTGAGAGCAAAAAAGGCACAAATGGACAAAGCAATAATGAAGCAACAGGGGAGGTGCCTGATTCAATCTCCCATGATAATGCTGATCCTTTTAAAGCACAAGAAGACCTTGAGGTTGAGGTTTTGGGTAGTGAAGAAACGTTCACAGAGATAAATCCACCACGAGTAGCTCATGATGCACCTGGAAATGTTTCAAAGGCTTTGCTGGAGAATATAGGATTTGAGTTAGTCATGCAGTTTAATGAAAATAAGCAACAGTGTCAAAAAAATCAGGAGGTTGCACCAAATGGAGAGACTATGTCTGACACCAAAGAGGTGCATCATACAGAGTTCTTTGGGAAACTAGAGTGTGAGTCTTGTGGGAAACATTTTTCAAATGCATTGATACTAAAGAGCCACAAAGAGCATATTCATCACACTCTCTTCCCAATACATTCATTAGAGAAATTTGCCAAAGACTACAGAGAACAATATGACAAACTTTTTCCTTTTAGACCTGTAACTCCTGAGGCTTCTCCCTCTCCACCCTCTCCTGATTCACCTCTGCCCCCGCCCACTCCAACAGAACCAGCTTACCAGAAACCAGTAACAACCATTCCTGTCTCAACACCCACTGTTACTCCTCCTGATGTATCCACTTCACAGGTTCCATTAGCTCCAATTTCCTTACCCATTGACTTGCCACTTTTTCCCCCACTCATGATGCATCCCATGCCTCTCCAGGCTCTGCCTTCTCAACTACCTGTACATCTGCCATCTGTTGAGACTGATTTGTCCCAACTTTATCACCCTCAGTTAGCTCCTGCCATGATGCAGCAGCAGGGCAAAAGACCTCGAACCAGGATCACAGATGATCAGCTAAGAATTCTGCGACAGTATTTTGACATCAATAACTCCCCAAATGAAGAACAAATCCAAGAGATGGCCAACAAATCTGGCCTGCCACATAAAGTTATAAAACACTGGTTTAGAAATACTTTGTTCAAGGAACGCCAACGCAATAAAGATTCTCCGTACAATTTTAACAACCCCCCTATTACAACCTTGGAAGATGTTAAAGTGGATTCCAGACCATCCTCTCCTGAGCTTCTAAGGCAAGAGTATTCTGGAGGTAGGAGATCTTCAAGGACCCGGTTTTCTGACTACCAGCTGCGGGTCCTACAAGATTTCTTTGATGCAAATGCTTATCCTAAAGATGATGAATTTGAGCAACTCTCAAGTCTCTTGAATCTTCCCACTCGTGTCATTGTGGTGTGGTTTCAAAATGCCCGTCAAAAAGCTAGGAAGAACTATGAGAACCAGGGAGAAGGAGGAAACGACGGTGAACATAGAGAATTTTCTAACGACCGCTATATCCGTACTTCCAACAACAACTATGAATGCAAGAAATGCAGTATGGTATTTCAACGCATTTTTGATCTTATTAATCATCAAAAAAAAGTCTGCTATAAGGACGATGATGAGGAACTGCAGGGTGAACAAAATGAGTTTTTGATGGATTCTAAACCTCACAGTCCTTCTGAATCCTCAAGGCTCACTCCAATGCCATCCAGCTCGTCAGATTACACTGAGACCAACACAAATGTAAAATCTGCAGAAAAACACCAGTTAGAGCCTGAACAGTTACACCCTGACACTGTCTCTGTTTCCTTTACTGAGGATATCAAACAGATAGCAGAAGAACCTGGTGACCCAGAACTGTGTCCTGAAAACTCAAACCTTGACGAGACAAATCTACATCCAAAGCTTTCCAATGAAGGGATGCAAATGCCAGTTGAAAAAAATTGTTCCCCCTCTCCCATTCAACACAAATCGTCTAACCCGTCAGCAGTACAAACAAGCCCAGTTCCATCACAAAGTTCACAAAAAAGTTTCAGCTCTATGGCAAGTTCTTCTTCCCATCAGCAACACCCAAAAGCAGCACAGCAGGTTAGTCCTTATCACTGCATTCAATGCAAATTAAGTTTCCCCTCTTTTGAGCACTGGCAAGAACACCAGCAGATGCACTTCCTTGTTGCTCAAAACCAGTTTGTTACCCCACAGTTTCTGGATCGCTCCATGGACTTCCCTCTTATGCTTTTTGATCCAGCTAATCCTTTGATGGCCAGGCATGTACTTTCTGGGGCTTTCCCACAAATTTCAGCCAGTTCATCTTCAGTGGCAGCCATTCCTGACTCAACCATAAACTCTTTAAAGAGGAAATTAGAGCAGAAATCAGGAAACGCTTCTTTGGAAACTGACTGGGAAAATAATGGAGATGATCCACAGCGAGACAAACGTATGAGAACCACTATCACTCCAGAACAGTTGGAGGTACTATATCAGAAATATCTTCTAGATTCTAATCCAACACGTCAAATGCTTGACCACATATCCCAGGAGGTGGGCCTTAAGAAACGAGTGGTACAAGTGTGGTTTCAAAATACACGAGCCCGTGAGAGGAAAGGTCAGTTTCGTGCTCTTGGTCCAGTTCAAGCCCACCGACGCTGTCCATTCTGTCGAGCACTTTTTAAGGCACAAACTGCCCTTGATGCTCACATACGTTCACGTCACTGGCATGAAGCAAAGAATGCAGGATACAGTATGGCAATATCTGGCATGACACAAGATCAGGAAAACTCACAGATCAAAATGGATCCTTTTCATTTCTCTAACTGTTCACAAATGCCAAATCCAGAATCTCCAACCAGCAAAAGCATAGATCTGTCCTCACATCAGCAGCGCCTCAGTCCAAAGCCACTAAAGAGTGGGGGATTGCATGACTTTGAAGGATCCTCTCTTTCGAGCCAAGAGTCTTTTGAACGCAGGAAGCTAAATAACCAAGAGGTTGTGTCTATGAATGTAGTGCACAATGGAACCACATCGCATGAGGAAAATTGCTCTGTTGAGGGAAAATCTAATAGCACTGATCAGTTGTCCTTTAATTCTGAGAGAGAGGCCTCTTCAGAAAATGAAGACAAGATGTCCTCCGGGCTGGTTAGCCCTACAATGAGTTTCAGTGCTAAGGATTTTGAAAATGATTTGGTCTTGGATTACAGTGAGAACTCAAGCTTAGCAGACCCTGCCTCTCCATGTCCTGGAGGATCCAACAGTCAAAACATAGATAGCGACAGGCATGGACAAAAACGCTACCGCACTCAACTGAGCAATCTCCAAGTAAAAGTGCTCAAAGCCTGCTTCAGTGACTACAAAACCCCCACCATGTTGGAGTGTGAAGCTTTGGGTAATGATATTGGACTTGCCAAAAGAGTAGTACAGGTATGGTTTCAGAATGCTCGTGCCAAGGAGAAAAAGGCCAAACTCAGCCTTGCCAAACAATTTGGTACAGAGAGTACTTGTACTGAGAGACCCAAGACAGAATGCACTCTTTGTTCTGTTAAATATAGTGGTTGTCTCTCCGTACGGGACCACATATTCTCGCCACAGCATCTTGCGAAAGTAAAAGAGGCTCTAGGGGGACAAGTAGACAGAGAAAAGGAGTATGTGGACCCTGCAAGTGTTCGTCACCTAATGACTCATCCAGGGGTGGATCAACACAAGAAGGCAAATGAAGTCTTGCCAGTAACTCTGCCACAGTCTGCAGAGTCTTCAGGGGGCTTTGGTCACACTACCCCTCAGTATTTACACCTGCCCATTGCAGGTGTATCAGGGATTGGCAACACATCAGTAGCAAAATCAGGTAATGTATGTTAAATGTAAATCCATTTTATCTACGTTTACTGTTGAATGTTAGAAAAAAAACTTAAACCATATTGTATTTTATATATTTAGGTGTTAAATTACTTGGTTATAAACGTATGCTCTTTCTTTAATCACTATGCATAGATTCAAGTGATGTCCCCTCAAATGGACTGATCAGCAAACTTGATGCATCATCCTCTTCCTCCGTGTTACCAGCCACTGACAAAGACAAGGTCAGCACAACCAACTCTGTCTTAACCCCAAAGACTTCAGCGTTGGGCATGCAACTCCAATCTTCCAAAGAGAACAACTCTGAGAATATCATCTGTTCCACTGGAAAAGCTGAAAGGATTCAAATTGGATTTGTTACTCATTCAGACTCTTCCAATGGTAAAGATAAACAAGAATCTCTGAAACCAGCTACACCTACACCAAAACCTGATAAGGAGTACACCATGGAACCAACTCAGATACAAGTTCTGCATGGAGCAGGGTCCACAGATCAGTCTGCCTTGCTCCCAAATTCCCTCCTTCCCTGTCTTATTCCAGGGTTCCCCCCAATCTTTCCTCCCCAAATCCCCACAGCTCTCACAGGAAGTTTTCTGCAGCCCATGTTTGGTATGGAAGGCATGTTTCCATATAGCTCAGTCTTGCCACAGGCTCTAATGGGCTTGTCTCCAGGTTCCATTCTCCAACAATATCAGCACAATTTGCAGGGCGCACTGATGCATCACCACCTGCAACTCCAGCAGAAACAACTGTTGCAGCAACCACAGAAAACAAAAGCTAGCCAAATCTCTGCTCCAGCTCATTGTAAGGAAGTGGCATATAACAAAGACGCTCTCCTGGATTCATCCAAACCTGAAGAGAACCAAGGCACTTCATATGGAGAAAGCTCCTTTTCCTGTTCTTCTGGCAGCACCAAGCAACTAGATGAAGGCTTCCTGATCAGCCAGTGTATTGTCTCCAATGAGAGAGGTAAGGATGTTTGTCTTTATGACTGCCTTGCCTGTAAGATCTCTCTCTATGGCAATGAAAAGCTCATCCAGCACCTGGAGGAGCATCAGCACAGACAGAGAGTAGCAGAGCAACTCAATGCCAAAGAGCGTGCCTCTCGTCTATTACCTCACGTCAGCTCCTCTTCTACCTCGCAGCCAAATCCACCTGGTAACCAGATATCCCCTCCAGTGTCGCAGTCTGCTCTAGAGAGTCCATCTGCCACTTCTTCTACCCAAAGCACTTCAGTTGCTCAGTGTTCCCAATCTCCATCAACTTCTACAGCTTTATCTGGAGCTACACAACTGTCTTGCTCTCAAGCTAATGCTTCACTACCACCTTTGCCCTCAATTGTTACCTCAAGCCTACCTGGTCATGCTTCATCGTGTCATTTAAAACCAACAGACTCTTCAGATGGGTGTTCCAGCAATGATGGATCATCAGAAGAACAAGAGTCAACATAGCATACTGGCGCTGTAGTATACTGGAGCTGTATGCTGACTATCTGTGCTGTACTTTTGCCTGCTTTGGAAAAGACTCCATTGTATTGTAAAAAATATACAAAAAAACAAAAAACAAGGTAGGATGGTTGGGAGAGAAACCTCTCTGTGATAGACATTTGGTGGACTAAAAGAAAAATACAAGAGAGACCCAGCGATAACCTAGCGATAGTTTAAAATGGACTTTTAAAGGGACTGAATCCTGTAGGACAAAACTTGCATTTCAAATGCTTGTAACCAAAAAAGTGTCAGTAGAATGTTTCCCATGTCAATATGCTGGTCAGTTAAAACTTGAGAATAGGTTAACACTGTTTGGAAACAGAGGTGTGCACAGCTAAGGACTGGAGTAGAACCTAAGATGGTTTTATTATAACCTAATAACTAACTAACCAAAAGTCTGTTTATTCTTTGTTTTAAACACACTCACACAAACACAAGTTTTGCCAACATTAATTGTTGAAATGGTATTGGCTTGTTAAACTAATGTATTTTAATGTTGTCTACTCTCAGGTCAACATGTATTAATTTTGTTCTGCTACTGAACATTGATGTTCTGATGCATACCAATAGAAGAAAATTTAAACCCAAAACAATTCTTAGGATTGGAAACATGGTTTGCTTTGTCATTAATTCTTGTTTTTGCTTTTTATAATGGACAAGTACTAGTACTAGACAAGTACTAGACGCAAAAAAGTAATGCAGACGTTAATTGTGAGAAAACAAATACATTTCTTAAAATATGGGGAAAAAACATTGTGTGATAGATACATGTATTGACATTTTGGTGTTGAGTAGATTGTTGAATTCAAATGACTTAATTGTATGGTAGATTTAAAAGAAATTACTTGTATATTTAAGTTTTGTACCATCCCAGTCAAAGACACTTGAGGTTGTTGTCAGCCATGCCAATGTTAATACTTTACCCCTCCTAACCTAGCTGAACGTTACTGTACAACCTCCCCTCCTGTGCTGAGCCAAGTTTAAGGACCATATCTGTAAATGATTACCGTTACTGCAGATTTACAAAACGTTCTTTGCTTTCTCTCAAAATTATTTAATTTGTGCACTTAATTCAAACTTTTTTACCCTCTGTACTGTAATTCCCACTTTTTTACTTTGTCAAAAAGTAGTTTCTTATTCTCCTTTTCAACAAAGTATCTTTTTTTCCTGAATGTTTCTGCACTTGCCATATATGGTGACAACAACAATAATGTTACTGATGAAAACAATAATTCCTCACAGTATTGCTTTAAAGGAAATCCAAAGATAAAGTACCATTGGTGCATACAAAGGATGGGGGAAAACTCTTTATATTTGAAAAAAAAAAAGTTACTGTTTTTAAGGAATGGAAACCTTTTTAGATGATGGAGCCAGCTATGAGAATACTGTTTAAGAACATTTGTGACCTCATATATAAAACAAACAAAACCAAAAACCGCAAAGCCTCTCTGCCGAGGGTATGGGACAGCACCGTAGTTCAGCCATTGCAGTTTGTAATATAGATGGAGATTCATTTTACCTTCTCTGTGACTGGCCTATCTTTTTTGTCTGTTTGTTTATATTTGTCTTTATTTTTACTTGTTTTGCGAAATGTGCTGGGTTTTTATTTTGGAGGAAATAACAGTGTGCTGCTAATGTAGTTTTGTATTACTAAGATGCATGCTTGGTTTTTGCTTTTTGCTGAAGCTTTAATGGCTACAGACGGTAGCCAAAGCCCCGTCTCCATTTCGCTGCAGCTCTGCCCACACACTCCAAGACTACTGTGAAGACTGTGAATGAACATCCATGAACCATGCTACTTTCTCCTCTTTGAACAACCAATGTTAACTGAACCAACTAATGTTGAAAACCAATGATGTTATATTTATACAAAGTTTGCATTCCAAATATCACATTGTTGTTTCAGTGGATTGTTTTTTCTCGTGTTCTCCTGGTTAGGGGACCGTACCGTGTACACTCATTTCCTGAGTCTGGACTTGCTATGAAAGACTCTGTTTACTGTATGTGCTCCTGGAAATGTTACTGTTGCGATCACCAAATAATGTACATGTTCATTATGCACTTGTGTTTATCATGTGAGTCAATGGGCTAGTGTCTCTCTCCCGTCCTCTCTTATACAAGCATTCAAGTTCAATAAAGTCTGTTTTGTTTTACTACACCATAATTTAGTTCTGACCCTCAGTGCTGTTGTTGGTCCTCCAGCTGTCTCTTAGTTCCCATGGAGGGGATTTTCTTTTCTTTTACACTTTTTGACACTTTATTTGATTTTTTTCCCCTTTCCTTAATCCACTTAACTAACTATGGGCTGTTTAAAAATACACTAAACCACAAGATTGTAATTTTCCATTGGGTGTTTGTACTGCTTGTGTAACCACCATGTCAGTAACCAGATTAAGTGTACAGTGAACTCTCCTTTGACAGTCTGTAGGAGGAAAGCAATCGACAGGAGAATTGCAAATCAATGGAGGTTAAATGGGACACAATCAATGGAGCTAAGGTTCAAACTGAAATCCAAGTTCATGTGTGTGTGTGTCTGTAAAAGGGAGAGCATGTGAACAGCTCAGTTTGCTTGTGGACTGTGTATAAAGCTAGCTGGCTGCTGTTCGTGAAAGAGAACATACGCCCTTAACTGCTTTTAGTTGAGTGTGTGTGCGTGTGCATGCATGTGTGATTGCATGTCAGGGGTGTATTGTGCTGGGAGATGAGGTCTAAATTACATCTCACCTCAGAATGATTTCTGCGCATCTCATTAAGAGGGAGGGAA
The DNA here is from genome assembly GCA_037974605.1 of Nannopetersius ansorgii. Classification (NCBI taxonomy): domain Eukaryota; kingdom Metazoa; phylum Chordata; class Actinopteri; order Characiformes; family Alestidae; genus Nannopetersius; species Nannopetersius ansorgii. The sequence continues at coordinate 6,063,423 of JBBPDE010000017.1, read as the reverse complement.
GGGGGGAGGGGATGGAGTCGGGGAAGAGTGGGGGAGAGCGCCGTGCTTGAAAGAGAACTGGAGGGGTTGATTGTGTTCATAAGAGAGCAGACAGTCGCAGGCACTTTGTTTCAGCATCAGTGCTTTCAAACAGGCTTTGAAATCAAATACCTTTCTGATGTGATCAGGCACCCCCACGGAATGAGAGAGCGAGAAGGGCCAAAGAGATTGCAAGATGAGAGTCAGCCAGAGAATCATAGATAATGAGAAAGCAAAGCAACACGCTCTGTTGTTGTGCATTTTAAAAATGCATTAAGAGGTACTCGGAGGTACTCACCCGCCACCCACGTGTAAACTGTAGCAGGCCTTCCTGCAGTCCTCACACGGGCAGACTGTGGATGTAGACAGTTGAGCTTTGGTAAGCTGATGCTTAAATTAATCAATACATAATAATTATACCAATTAGTTATTGGCTTTAAAAAAAGGCATTTTGTCCTAATGAGTCATTCAACTGTTTATCCCCTAATCAGCCTCAAAAGATGAAGATGATTCTCAATGTGAAGGTGGGGGCAGTAGCGAGAGTGTCATTGGTTACTACAGAAGGTTAATTGACTTTGCGTTTAACATGCTAAATTATTCCAGTTTGCCTGCATGGCATTAGCGTTAGCGAGCCTCTCCTTGCCGAGGTCAGCCAGGACCAGTCATTAATTAAACTTGTGACATTTAACCAGATGAGTTTCCTTTGAGAGAGGATGATATTATTAATATTAACAGCCTCGTGTGAATAGGAGCTGTAACTGACCATGTTTTAATAGTATCATGTTGTTTGAATCTTCTTCATGCAGAAATAAAAAAAACAGGGTTGGGGGTGCCAAAATCCCCTGAAGCAGAGATGGAGTTAAAGATAAATGTGGTGTCAGGCAGACATTTTGCGTGTGAAGTCTTGTGTTGTTTGGCAGACATGTTGTATGGTTGTTTTTTCCCATTTAAAACTTGACCAGAGAATATCATTTATTGGACTGCATGTATTCTTGCACAAATTAGCTTAGCCATTTGGCCAGAGATTAGGCCTGCCTGCGAAATGTAACTGGTGTTTTGCAGAACGTTTTGAGGCTCTTTATGAGGAGGAGTTCATTCTCTCCCCTTAATTGCATTTTCTACTCTTGGGCTGTAAAATTATGATTGATGGAATTTAATTTCACAACTGCTCAAGCATGCATGCTGATCAGCCAATGAAATACAGAGCGAGTGATTAGTGATTGCAGGTGTAAGTGTTGTGCTTAAGAACAGCATCCAGAAGAAGCTGTAAAGGAGGCTGATGCTGCTGCTGATGCTGCTGCATGACAGTAACCCTCCCCCTCTCTGGTATTAATATTGGGCAGCACAGGGCCACGCTTGTGATTTCAGCTCCTCTCTCACTCTGATAGATGGCTCTTGCTGATATATGATCTATGATGCATGCGCAGAAAGGCCAGCTCATCTTTATTCATGAGCGTTGTAATGTCATTTCCTTTTAAAGTGGCAGAGCCTGCATTCTCAGCTGTAGCTGCCCCCAAAACCCATGCTTTAACACCACCTATGTTTTGGAGACTGTAGAGCCTCTTCAAGGGTCTTTAAGAATGGAAGATTGGCTGGATTAATGAATGCTCTTCTAAATTACACTTGTTTAATGGATATTGTTTGCCTCGGATCTCATGAATGTTTTTCACAGAAGATTAGCTTTTAGTGGCATTACCATTATTTTTCAGTTGAGCCATTAATAGACTGGCCAAGTGTGTACCAAGTTGTCTCTCTCCAGTGAAGCAATTTTCGGTTATTATAATGATCTTCTAGGAGCTAAGATACTACCTCGAGACTTGGTCATTAAAGCTCAGCAAGGTAATCTTGGCATAGGGGTGTGAGGAATTGCTTGAGATCGAACTACTCATTTGTGTGTGCATAAATACAATATGTACACAAAACAACATCTGCAGATGTTTTCATTATTTCAGTAAATTTCTGTAGCCTGTTTTCTTAACCTATCTCTCTCTTTCTCTCTCTCGCTTTCTCTCTCTCCTTCTCTCTCCCCCTCTGAAAGCGTTAGTTTCCTGCAGTAGACGTAGGAAGAACCTGCCGCCTATCTGTCTCTGAAATGACTTTTTAATGGCCAACTGGATTTGCTCATCTATCACAGGTCTGCTCCTTTCCTGATTCTCAGATAAACTCTAATGGATTCTGTCCCTAATGTTCACACAGTCACCAGCACACAACTCACTGTTTCGTACGCGGCACTCTGCATGCAAAATGAATGTGTCTGTGTGGGTTTTTCAGAGACATACCAGAAGTTTTGCACATTGCTCAGTAATAATGCAGTATGCTTTATTACATACTGCATAAACAAACAGCAGTCTACACACATATTTTTGTCCACTGAGTAGCCATTGTTAAAACAACCCACAATAACACTACAAGAATTAGAGTCCAAACCATTGCTATTGTTCACTAAATGATCGTAACTGGTGACAATTTAAAACATTTAAGTTGATTGTATCCTGGAATACTGAAGTTAAAAGAACAGTATACTATTTTGTCCTGTTTTACCCTAAATTGCTGGGAAATGTTCAGGCTAGCTGTATATATATATATAAGCCACAAAAAACAAACACCCCTCAGCTACCTCAGGAATTTACTATATTCCTTCACCAGCACACCTGATTTAATGTAATAAAGAAATAGTTAGGTGCGGGTCTTTCTAGAGGAGCACGGTTTGGAAAAGTAGAGACAATTAGCAATGCATTTTTGTCTTCACACTGCCCATATCGATCCATGCCTACAAGGAGCACATCAGAACTAGAACATGGAGGATCACGAGAGAGAGAGTTCAAGGTGTTGACTTGGTCTCCAAATTTCCCAGATCACAATCTAACTGAGCATCTGTGGGATATGGTGGACAAACTAGTCCAACCTATGGAGGCTCCCTGTTGCTGGAGTCAGGTACAACATAATTCTGAAGTCAGGTACAACAACACATCTTGAGAGGTCCTGTAGAGTCCATGCCTCAATGGTTCAGAGACCTACACCGTATAAGGCTTATGGTTTTGATATGCCTGGTTAGTGTATATGTATTTTATGTGTGTTAATGAATGCATCCATCTAGTGGAGATTTTGAATGACACAGAATTTGTTTACTTGTTAGTTTCAAGATTGCTTTGCTTTCTAGAATTTTCTTCTTTAATTTTGAAATGTAGCTACCAAGCTAATTTGGATTATATATAAAAGAAATCTGTCACTCAAAATCTTCCGTGTAAAGCTAAAGCTCCACAACAAAACTAAAGAAGTAATCAGTAGAACCCAAAAATGCTTTGGATGATCGAGTGTTGTATAAAATAATCTCAAAAATCCACTGGGCCTATCAGGCACCATTGCTCATCTATATAATACTGGGGTACAGGGGTAGAATTGGGGGGGTGGGGGTGGGGTCTTCGGAGGGGATGTGGAGGGACCGAGGGCTTTTTAGAAGTCAGGCCTATGAAATGAGATGCTAATCAGAAGCAGCAGGAGCATGAACAGGCTACGCGTGGCCACCGTGAATATCTCACACTGATATGATAAATTATGCTAAATCTCTGACCCTGTGTGACCTTGGGGAGGCTGGTGTAAAGAGCTGAGATGCAGTTAGGACGGCTGTGCAGGGAGCTAAGATGGATGGGTAATTTTTGGAAGGATAGCATGGTGGGAAGATTAGCCCTGTGGTTGGAGTGTCATAAAGAGAAGGTAGAGAGGTGGGAGGTAGTACAGGAAACTATTACAGGTAGGCTTTGCATTAAAGTGGTGCTAAAGGATGGGCAGCATGATGTAGGGAGTTTATGCGGGTGCAGGGCGTCTGGCTGGGTGTAGCATTTCTGCAACTCATTAGCATGAGAAAAGAACATCGCATAGTAGTTATGCTGCTCTGTCCAGGGTTGATAACAGCGCGAAGCGTGCCAGACTAGAACACACTTAATGATACATGACATCTCACCAGGTGGCAGCCAGGCACCACATGTCTTTTCATACTTTCTATGAATTTCCCCCTTTCTTTTCTTTTCTGAAGAGAGCAAATCCCTAAATCACAGTTTGCTTCTCGGTTCTTATTTGTGACCAGCTCGTTCAGACCCATAATAGAGAGAGAGCGAGAGAGAGAGAGAGAGAAAGAGAGTCTCATTCACTTGTGGTTGGCTTTGGGACTGGACTGGGATGAATGTGCATTTGCAGTTACAGATAAGAGCGTCATTAGAGTTCCTTAGACATTTACAAACATGCTATGCTTCAGCTGTAGATGAGAATACAGGGTAGGGTGTAACTGCTCCATGTTTCTTTCTAATTGTTTCTGTGAAGGAGAGACAGAGAAAAAGTGGCTACGTGATATTGTACATGCTAGTCACTACAACCGAGCTAATACAAGAATATTTTAATACAATTTTATATTAGCGCCCCCATACACATACACATACTGTCACTTCTTCATTATGCATGATGGATAGCCCAATTTAAAAAGCTGCTGAGGGAGTCTAATTTAGGCATGAGATTTTTAACGAGATTAAACATTTCACATTCATAGCGGGTAATCGATGCAGACATTTCTATCATATATAGACCTTGCTGCCCCAGTGTTTACATACACATTTAAATACATCCGTCAGGGAGTAATTACATTAAAGTCACACTGGTGCTCATTCATTCTTTTGTTCAGACCATATACTACTTATTATACTTATAGCGAAGGATCACCAGGATATTCATACTGAAAAATAAAGAAACGCACACACACACACACACACACACACACACACACACACACACACACACACACACACAGCTCATATGGGAGTGTATGTGTCTCATACTTAGGCACACGTCCTGCGGTGAGAGGTTCTCTTACAGTTAAAACTGCAAACACTCACACACCCACTAATCCCTAATCACAAAATCATCCAGCTCCAAAACAAAAGTGTGTGTGTTTGGTACAGAGTGTGTGTTTCATTTTAATATTCTTTGGTATTTCAAAATACTAAAACTACCTTTAAAATTTGTTTCCTTTATATAATTACCTACAGTTTGGAACATGTTTGCACCTGCAGTTCACAATACTTCCAGTAGGGGGAAACAACTCATCAGTCGTCAGCTGAAGCCCAGCTGCTAGAACTTACTGCTTTCTATTCACTTATATCCTGAACCCATTTACACTAGAATGTATTTATTAGTGTTACTTGTGCTTTCACACACATCTGGTCAAAAATGATGCTTACAATGAAATTTGTCTATCGTTACATACTTAGTACCAACTCTGCTCGTCCCTGAGGGGGGGTGTCGGAATGCTCTCAGGAGTGGGGGTGGTGGGTGTTGGGGGGTCAAAATGCTTTTGAGACGGAGTTTATTTATTTCACAGCTATTTTAAGGAGCACCGGTCATGTGACCAGTTCCAGAGAAAAGATACAGAACGACAGAGCTGATCTAGCGCAGCTAACGAAGGTGAAGGCATCTCAGCACACACTCCTTAACTAAAATGAAGATGATTATTAAAATCTCGGAGGTTTATTCGGAAGGAAATGTCTCGTCGAGTCCCAGAGGCATTGGCTGAAACACTCCTCTATACCTGCCTATTTATTTTATAATATATCAGATTGATTGCAAAATGCAATCTATTCTCAACTCATTTCTAACTGAAATTGAGCTGCAATCGCTTCATTATTGATAGCAGGGTACGCCAGTGATTGGTGTTGAATTACAATTTTGCACATCAGTCTTAATATAGACCAAGACCCTCCTTATAGTGTGGCAATGCACGTGCCAGTAAGTGGGTGCTCGTGTATATGTGTGTGTGTGTGTGTGTGTGTGTGTGTGTGTGTGTGTGTGTGTGTGTGTGTGTGTGTGTGTAAGTAATCTGGCCTGAAGAGGTGTGGTCGTGTGTAATGTTACACATTCTTAAGATATAATCTCAGTACAAGTTAGTCCTGACAGTCTACGGCACGCACACAGGCATTGGTTTTATAACAGTGTCTCATATAAATACATACATACACATATACACATATACATAAACCTAGATTTTACAGTAAACCCCCGGCAACCAATCGACAATCGGGGTTACGTTCCAAGAGCATATTGAAAAATAAAAATGAATTGTGTAAATTGTGTAAATTGTGTAATGAATTTGTGTAAAAAATAGAGGTGGGCATAGATTACATTTTTTAACGCCGTTTGTAATTTTCGCGACCCGGACCAATCACTGAAATCACTGAAATATCAAGGTGAAAATCATCATAGCTTGCGTATTAAAGACCCAGCTACCTCTGTCCGGGGGTGGGGGGGGGGCGAGTATCGCGCGAGCACTAGTAAAAAAATTTTAAAAAGCCTAAAATTCCTCTTTTTAAAGTGTAAATCCTAAATACAACCCCAAATATGCTCCCAGGACACTTTTATTTCATTTTACATTTACAGCATTTATCAGACGCTTTTCTTCTCCAAAGCGACTCCCATTCTCTAACTGCTTCGGGTAAAGGTACCGTACTGTACAGTGTCCACTGCCCGGTCTCCTGCAGTGCTAGAATGTAAATACCGAAGTCACCCCTGTCTAGAATGTAATGTAATTCATACATGGGGATTTTCTTTGGTATGTGCTGTCGTCTCTTCTGGTATAAGCAGGTAAATACAGTAATAAATTCAATTTAAATTAAAAAAAAAATACAATAGAAATCTATAAGCTGTAGTTTAAAACAATGCACACACACACACATGGGCGTCAGAAGCCTAAATTTGGGGTGCGCCGTACTCAGCCTCTCGAGTACAAATTGTTGGGTGGAGTCTATCGATTCATGGTACCATGGATTCATGATACGAAATATGCAAATGACATGCATAATCCGAGAAAATATATATTTTATTTTAAAATATATTTTCTAAGCAGTCTATCGTTTCATGCAAAGCTCCTGAAAAATACTATCTTTAAGTTTATACAGTTCATAGAATAGACAGATCTTTAGAGGTGAATAGGGTCAGGTTCTGACGCTGCAGGGCAGAGGCTACTTCAAATCATGCTATGCATTCTGACAGCATTCTGTAAACTGCAGAAAAAATGCATCAGAAAACAATCAGAATCAGAAAACTTTATTGATTCTAGAGGAAACTGCTAACCTAATGATGGCTAAGACACAGACACCAGAGAAGTGACATATTAAAGAGCTTTTAAGATATTAATCACTGTAAACCGGTGACCAACACAAGACAGCACCGATAAACCAGTGACCAACTTGTCAGTGAACTATGAGGGCAAATAAATAAATAAATAAAATAATCGTTCATTAATCGTAATCGAGTTAAAACTTTCAATTAACCGAGATTTTGATTTTAGGCCAAATCACCCAGCCCTAAAACACACAATATAGGGAAAGCATGTGGACCCTCCCCTTATTTATTGAGTTCAGGTGTTTCTCAGACACTTAGGTGTACAAAATGAAGCACATGGACATGCAGCAAATGGACAATTCTACATTTCTATCAAGGACTACCGATCGTCTACTGTCCCCCTAAAATGTGGTGTTCCTCAGGGTTCTGTT
>JBBPDE010000017.1:6031259-6044562 GCA_037974605.1 Nannopetersius ansorgii | reverse complement strand
AGAAAGACAGAGAGAGAGAGAGAGAGAGAGAGAGAGAGAGAGAGAGAGAGAGAAAGAGAGAGAGGGCGTTTCTCTACTGTATTGATCTGCTGTCTGTAAGGCTTGTTCTGCTGTCTAAACATTATTGATTACTCCTCCCTCAAGTATAGGATCTCTGTTCAATTTTCATTTTCCAGCTATTTGTTCCTCTTTAAAGGGGCTTGATTCCGCTTGTAAGTCAATACACATGAAAGAGAAACACTGTGGGTTTGACATAATAGTGTAACATTGTTAAGTTCTCTTCTCCTTCTGTACCTTTCATTTAACTTTTTCAACTGATCTGCCATAGGTTCTGCTTTTAAAACTGCTTATTTGTCTTGCATTATTATTATTATTATTTTTATTATTATTATTATTATTATTGTTATTATTATTATTATTATTATTATTGTTGTTGTTGTTGTTGTTGTTGTTGTTGGTGCTATAGTTAATAGATAATAATATTGTTGCCTTGGTGTTACTACCACCTACTGGCCTGAATCTGAAGTACTGTTGTCGCTTCTCTTTAACGTGTTTCTCAAATATCTAAAGGATGTTACATTAAATCATAGTTTAACCATAACATAACTTCTCACTAAGACATATTAAACAAGAGTTATAACTGAAAACTGCTTTACAAGGCTTATTGTTATAAAACCATACTCATAATATTTCTCAGTGCATACTGACTATAGAAGGAGTGAAATAACTTTTGAATTATCAGGTCAAAAACCTTAATTTGCCTAAAGCTGTTTATACATATAAAGAAATGATATGTGTATGTGTACTATAGTATAGGAAATATGAATGACTGGCTGCTTTTGAAAGATTAAAAGCAAAAGAGCAGAAAATTACATATATGTATAAGTAAAGCTTCACTTAGGCATATGGAACGGAGTGAATGGAATTACCTGTGTTCGCAATACTGCAGATCTGCACAAGGGCTCAAGAGCACCTGAGGATGAAAAAGACTGTTTATTTGTAACGTTCTAACTTGCGTGAAACTGACTCTTCACAGGGTAAACACAGGATTCAAGCGTATACCAGACATTTATGAAACCAAAATGTAGCATTTTTACGATACTTTAGCTTTAGCATTAAAAAACACTATTGATGCTACACGTGATGCCCCTGTTTGGTAAACATGTGGTTCGCTGTCGAGGGAGGAGCTTTCTGTAGCGTTCCTGACGGTGACAGGTCAAGCTGTTCGTTTAACACCGCCCACAAATAACTTTAATAGATTTGACCAAATACTACAGTGAGGAAGAGGCAATGCGCGTTGATAAATGACGCCTGTTAAAAGTAAATTGGGCATGTTTTGTTGTACTATTTTAATTAGAACCGTCTTTCAATGACCAAGTTTTCTGAAGCTTACACAAAGCACTGCTTACGAAACTCACCGGGTGGAGCTTGCGTAACACAGCCGAACTCAACGTTTGCGACCCTGCTCTCCAAAGGTACATTTAAAGAGTTAATTTTGCCGTAGCTCATTGTGTTTTGTTATATAATTTGCAAAGACAAATCCGTTCGTGATGAAACTTTTTTGCGTTTATGTTCTTGTGTGGATATTCTTTCTTCATCCAGGCTCTTAGCAGTGAGAGATGTCTCTGAATAAAGTTTCTCAGGTCCGTCCAGCTCTCAGAGACCTGCTATCGGGTCAGGAAGACGCGGAAGGGTTTTTCTGTATCTGTCTTTCTTTACTGGGCGAAAAAGACACTCGAGCTTTGTTTCTGGACTTGATTAAACCTCTGGCATCAGGACACATTAAGCTCCACAGCCAGCTCACTGCGATCTTCCTGAACTACTTTACTCCGGTAAGAATGGTTTTGTAGTAAATGCTGCGTTAGTTGTAGCCTTAAGACATTTTTTATCATTTCTATTTTTCTTCCTCTATTTTACCAGGTGTAGATCTAAGATTGGACTAAAATACTTTCAGTGCTGGATTACAATTGGCCAAACAATTAAGTCAAAGACTAGGCTTGATAAATGTTTGCACAAGGGACCTCAGCACTACACATTACACATCTGTGACCTTTTGCTGTTTTACCAGGACGATGAAGTAGCATTAGAGGTGGCCGTAGCCCTTTCTCTTCATGAAACCAATCACAGACATGAATCTTCTGAAAGCAGAAGCTCTGAACAGCTTGCTAAGGCATCAGGAGACAGCCAGACTGGAGGTCCAGAGGCACCCATCCAGAAAGCCTGCACTCTTAAGGACATTAGGCCCAAGAGATCCACTACTGTCATTAAGAAAGAACATAGTTCACACTCATCACTTGTTGCAGATGAAGAACCTTTAAATGATTCAGTGAAGCCAAAGAAATCACAGAGGCGTCGGCAACGGAAAAAGCATCAACTTAAACAGAGTCCGTCAGCTCCAAGGCCTGTCCTGTTGTGGTTCCGACGTGACCTTCGCATGCGTGACAACCCAGCTTTGATTGGCTGTCTTGAATTAGGTGTGCCCATCATTCCTGTATTCCTGTGGAATTCCAAAGAGGAGGAGGGGCCAGGTGACACCATGGCAACAGGTGGTGCTAGTAAGTACTGGCTGCATCAGGCACTGAAGTGTTTGAACCGCTCCCTTGAGGAGTGTGGTAGCCACCTGGTCACCCGTAGAGCAGAGTCATCCTCCTTAGCTGCTCTGCAAGCGCTGGTAGCCGAGACAGGGGCAGGAGCAGTGGTGGGCACTGCACTGTATGAGCCATGGCTCAAGGAAAGGGATGACTCTGTGTGGGCTGCTTTGGAGAAACAGGGTGTCACGTGCCACATCTACCATTCCTACTGCCTCAGAGACCCCTACACTGTCAGCACTAAGGGTGTTGGCCTGCGAGGTGGGTCTTTAAAATTGTTCTCTAAAGAAAGAAAACCTTGCATGTCAGAATGTTTCACTGATCAGAAAAGATTTATACAGTGTAAATGGAAGCTAGAGTTTTAAAATATATGTAGAGAATAAATAAATAAAAAATGGAGGAGGTTATAGAACTCATTGTTTTATTTGCAGGTATTGGCTCTGTGTCTCACTTCATGAGCTGCTGCCAGCAAAACCCCAGCCCTGGAATAGGCAAACCACTGGATGCTCCTTGTGCTTTGCCTGCTCCATCCTCCTGGCCTCAGCGATGCCCCCTTACCCAGCTGGGACTGGCTCGCATGCCACGCAGAAAAGATGGCACAGAAGTAAGCTGTCACAGCTAACTACAGATCATTCAGTTTATTGAGATGTCTACTTCAGTTTGGCCTTGGAGTTCCTAGCCACAAAATGTTACACTTTTCTCAATAAACCAAACATTGTCAGGTAGCAAAAAACCCCAAAAAGCCTGTGAATCATTGGTTTTGCAGGAAAGGTACAAGGCCAAAGTAAGGAAATTAAAGTATATCAAGCAAGTAAATCCACATTGAATCCTGAAATGTGTCTCCATTAATATGATTAACTCTGTTACACCATGTCAGAAACCACAGAAGTCTTTATGAAATCACTTATTAACAGCATTGTTTGAACCAAGTGTTATGATGGACTGTGCAAAATATGTGCCTATGAGCTTCTTGTGAGCTACATTAGCCTCAGAGCTCCAATTCAAACTTAAGGATGCCAATCTCAAGCTGCAAACATGTCTTGGATAGACCATATTTGGGAGAAATAAATTAGATTTTTTTGACAACCCATCATTTCACTGATGGTTGTTAGTTTACACATGATATAACTCATTTAATGCTTTCCACATGCATGACCAGTTGTAAAATGCACATGACAGATTGACTGGGCAGCAGATATTCGTCAAGCCTGGGATTTTAGCGAGGAGGGAGCTTATGCGCAACTAGAGACCTTCTTCAGAGAGGGTGAGTAACACTGTTTATACAACACTTTTCTTAATTCCAGGGTTGTTTTACAGATATGTCCAACATAAAAATAACATCAATCAAACAGTTAAAAGACATTGAACATAGACATTGCCTCTTCTTAGCACTTAGCATTTTAATGGATTTCAGGTGTGTATCACTATGAGAAAGAGTCAAGTCGGGCAGATGCTCCGAACACCAGCTTTCTGTCTCCATATCTACATTTTGGGCAGCTGAGTGCTCGCTGGTTGCTGTGGAATGCACAGGGGGTTCGTTGCAGGCCCCACAAGTTCCTGAGGAAGCTGGCATGGAGAGATTTGGCATATTGGCAACTCTGCCTGTTCCCACACATGCCCAGGGACTCCCTCAGGCCGCCCTACAAGGCAAGGCTTTTGTGTGTTAAAAATAATTTGAACTTGTATGTAGTGAATACTTACCGTGTCCTTGCTACATCATTAGTAGTTAACAATTTCTCGTACTTTTTGAGTGCAGGTGTATAATGTCTGCTTTGCATGCATGTGGTAATAGTTTTCTAGAATCTGAGGTATTTCTGTATAGACACTGTGACAAAGGATTATGCAGGTTTATTTTTGTCACATTCTCAATGCTTTATGTTTTTTAGGCTCTACACTGGAGTTCAAACCATGACCATCTGAAAGCATGGCACCAAGGAAAAACAGGCTACCCTTTGGTTGATGCAGCCATGAGACAGTTGTGGCTTACTGGCTGGATGAACAACTACATGAGGCATGTGGTGGCATCCTTCCTTATTGCATACCTCCACATAGCCTGGCAGGAAGGATACCGCTGGTTTCAGGTGAAAAAAAAATATGCAGAATTGAGCAAATTGATCATTTTTAGAAAGTTGTTTTCATGTGTTCCATTGTATTAATTGCAGCCACAAAGTTACCATTGTGTAAAGTGACCATTCTGTCATATGTGAACACACCACAGCACACAGTGTGAACAGCACAACATTCTTTCTCTGAATTTTACCCATTTACCAAGTGAAGCAGCGTGGAGCCAGGAACACAGTGCCTGAGGTGCAGTGTGTGGGCACGTTACTTTGCTGAAGAATATCTTAGAGGTGCCACTAGCATTCCTGGGATTCAAACCTATGACTTTCTGATCGCAGGGCGAATGCCCTAACCACTAGGACACCAGATGCCTTGTCTTATGCAAAAGCTTGGACACTCAAATTACATGTTCATTTTCCAGGTGATAATAAGTAAAGAACCCCTATAGAGAACTCTTCTATACATTACTGTACGTTTGGGAGGCACGGTGGTGAACTGCAGATGCTGAATCACACCCTAGTGGTGAACGTGCTTTTCTGTGTGCCTACCCTGCGATGAACTGGCAACCTGTGCAGGGAGTTTCTATACCTTTCACCATATGAGTGCCACCACCCTGGTTAGATAAAAGAGTTCTGACTTCAGTATTTTAAACCTAGGAAATAAATAGAAATAAACATAAATATAGAATAAGTACCTGTTTAATTGAAAAGATGCATATGACCAAATCTCCTTTTAAAGCTCTAATGATATTTCTGTCCTGTCTCAGATTGATCATCTGTTACAACCCAGTGAAAAGGCATTCATTCATGTAGAAGATTGAAATATCCAAGCTTTGTTACCTATGGAATGCCATAGTTCACTTTGCTGCTCTTTTCCTGTAGGACACTTTATTGGATGCTGACGTTGCTATAGATGCCATGATGTGGCAGAATGGAGGGATGTGTGGTCTGGATCACTGGAACTTTGTCATGCATCCTGTTGATGCAGCATTGACCTGTGACCCCTGTGGAAATTATGTTAGACAGTGGTGCCCTGAGCTGAAAGCGTTGCCTGATGAGTTTATCCATAAGCCCTGGAAGTGCCCAGACTCAGTACTGCGTAGAGCAGGTCAGTCAGTATTACTTTTTTGTCATAATATCAGGTCCACAAGGACTTGGGTACTGGTTAGCTTAAAAAAGTTCTAAGTATCATGTATTCGGTTGTCTCCGTGTATTAAGGTGTTGCTTTGGGCCAAAACTATCCTGAGCGGATTGTTGTCGATCTGGAGGAAAGGCGTGCCCAGTCACTGAGAGATGTTTCATTGGTGCGGAAGCGTTTCAGTGAGTATGTGTGCCAGCAGTCTGGCTGTGACTTAGTGCCTCTGCCCACCAAGCTTGTACAGGAGGTCATGGGCAGCAGTAGTGAGGTACTAAGACATGGAGAGGAGTTTCTGCTCCCGGTCATCACACGGATGGAGTTCAAACACCAACCTGAAAACACAGACTCCCAGGACAACCCATACAGTGCGGTTCTAAAAGGCTATATCAACCGCAGCAGAGATGACAGAATTGCCTTTTTAAATAAGCATGACTTCACAGCCAGCGTGATGAATGAAAATGCTCAGAGGAGAGAGAGGTTGGAGAAAAACAACTCCATTCTTGAAGGGCTCCGGTGCCCCACTACCAATAAACGCAGAGGGCAACATCGCAATGTCAGGCCGTGAGTGGTGCTGTACAAAAATGGTAAGAAATAACCACTGAGTCAGTATCATTACCTCAGTCACTCTCAGGCCTTGTTAAGTAAGGAAACCTGCTGAAATGTGTTTTTAAAAAGTTAAACTTGAATTTTCAACTTCTGTTGCTGGACAGCCAAGGACTGCGAGTGGTGCTGTATAACAAAGATAAAAGTACCAGGGAAAAGTCATGGCATTTCCTCAGTCAACCATTTAAAAAGCCATCTTGCAGTTTTGTATGTGTGTGTGAAACCATTAAACATGATTTTCCACTTTCATTAAGTGGCCGAACTCCTTGTAGTGCTTATCAGTAATAGCCTTAGAGCTTGTGGCTTAAATGGTGTACTGAAACTGACCACACTGCATTAAAACAATGTAACTTCATCCACTTAAGCATATCAATGTTTACACATCTTTATTCACAATGCACATATCAGGGTTGATGAACAGAGGGCCAGACATTTAGTGATTTCCCATTTCAAACAAACCAGATTTGGCTTTTTAGTGGAAATGTAAGAGTAGGAATTCAGCATCTTAACCCTCTGTTCTGTACTCCTGACCCCTTGATTTTGTTACAACAATCTTTCCAGAAAAAAAAGAGATTTTCATCTGTTTGAGAGAGTAGTGCTTTAATAATGGTTATCTCTACCAGTCAGTTGCTGACCCAAAATCCGACTGAGCAGGAGCCAGATCAACCTTTGGTCATCAACACAAACACATGGAGGATGTACCTCTTCCTCTACATGATCTGTCTTCTAGACAAGAGTGGTGATCTACTTGCCAAACTCTAGTTTGTCACAAATTCGCACATACGTTTTACTGGACCTCCAACTGGTCATACTACAGACCTGCAAGATCACTCAATGGAAGACTGTACTGAATGATTCCTTCTACAGTTGGTTATTCTGGCTGCTTTACAGTGCATATCATCTCAAACAAAACATAAAAAAACAGACAGTGTGCAACTGACTGAATCTGTACCATTTTCCCCTCCATGCTCTATGTGAGACTGTTAGGGCTGACATTGTTCTGTGTTAGACCTACACTATCTAAACAAATGCAGAAAGTAGCTCTAATCAGAGGAATCAGTGGTGGAAAAATAGCCTGTCCCCAATTGATCACATTGTCTTTTTTATGCTCACCCAAAAGAGAACACATTTACATATAAAACTCTTGCATATACTGTTGGTCCAAACAGCCACTAGTCCTCTATAGATCTGATGTATCGCTCATAAGCAGCTTCATCCATTAGAGCATCCAGTTCTTCTGGTACAGAAATAGTCATTTTTATCAGCCAACCTGCAAAGTACAAAAACATTATTTAGTAACATGGAAGAAATAATTACATCAAACACTGCTAATGGTAATCGTATCCCAAAAGTTACATTATATATATATATATCCTCATAATGTCATTTACAGATGGGCGACAAAGAAAACCTGCACAAACTACTAGAAATCAGGCATTCTATATTTTCAAGAGTTTAATGCAGAGCACCTCGCACCTTTCTAGAAAGGACAAGAACGAAAAGTCTCACCATCTTTGTAGCATGACTTGTTGACAAGTCCGGGATTATCAGAAAGAGCATCGTTGACCTCCGTCACCTCACCCGTTAACGGGGAATACAGCTCACTAGCTGCCTTGACACTCTCTAGAGCACCAAATTCATCTACACACAAATACACACTCTTAAATACATGCATCATGTTATAGCTGCAGTTGGTCATCTGTATCACCAGCAGTCAAATTCTGAAATTTCAACCAATTCATTGAGGAAATAACATTTGTGGAAGTGTATAATGGCATGAACAAAGGCAATTTCTGAGGACCTCAGCAAACAGGTTTGTTGATGCTTGTTATATCAAAAGATTATCAAAAATATATTTAAAGAGTTTGGACTCCATCAATCCACAGTCAGGCATATGCCATATGTAAGAGATGTAATGCTTGCAATAGTTTGTTAATTTTAAGCACTACTGTTTGTGTATACATGTATACATGTACATACATGTATGTACACACACATTTTAGCATATATTATTTATCCAGACATTATTTATTAAATTTTACCTGACTGAGAGAGTTTTGTGCCAACTTCAGGCAGCCCACAGTACACTACATCACCCAAGGCCTCCTAGAAAGCAAGAGAGCAGAAGAGCACCAAGACACATTACAATACACAGTGGTGCCTCTAAGCCTGTAATCAAATGTTTCACATCTTAACTCAGCTGAACTATTGACTGTGCATGGGATCATTTTCAGTCAGTCAACTAACTACTACTGCACTCACTTGAGCAAAGTTACTGATGCCAACAGTTCCCACACCATCTTCCACTCGTACCCACTCATGCTTGTCTGTGTACTTCAGTGCTGCAGAGTGAAAAACATGACAGATGTTTGAAGGGCAAGACCAGGTATTTAAAAAAAAAAAAAAAGACATCTTCATCATAGTCTCAATCCGAAAGCTGGAGGTAGTAAAGCATTTGGGCAGCACAGACTTCCCTACTAACTGCATTTAGCATAACCAATATAAAATAACCACTATAAAAAACAATCCTCATTTACCTGCTAGGACTTCCAGCAGTTTCTCTGACTGCTGTTGAGAGGCACTTTAGTGAAGAATGCTTGTGCTATGCTCCTTTTATACTTAATGTTTTTGTGCTGTGTGAATGTAAGGCATTGCATACATTTTTTAGAAGCCAAATGTGTCAATGACACAAACACGCAGTTAGACACGAAGCTACATTATAAGGACAAAAGTACTGGGACTAAAACCCTAAATTCCAGTTGCTTTGTGGACACAGTTTGGGGAAGGCCCCTTTCTATTCCAGTATGACTGTTCCAGTACACGAAGCAAGGTCCATAACGGCATGGTTGGATGAGTTGGGTGTGGAAGAATTTGACTGGCCCGCACAGAGTCCTGACCTCAATCCCACCCAACACCTTTTGAGGTTACCTGGAACGGAGATTGTGAGTCAGGCCTTCTCGTCCAACATCAGTGCCCAAGTACTCTACAGAACGAATGGACAAATTCCCACAGAAACACGGCAATATCTTGTGGAAAGTCTTCCAAAAAGACTGGAAACTACGACAGCTGCAAAGGGGGCAAATTAAAGTCTATGTATTTAAATACAATGTAATTCAAATTTCTGCTGGTGGCATGGTCATGCGTCTCAATACTTTTGTCCTACCCATATAGTGTAGTTAATATAGAAGCACAACCGAGTAGGTTTTAGCTTTTAATTTATGCTCGCTGTATGGTTTCATTTTACTGCAATAATAACTTTGGAATAAGTCACATTTCAGTCACCCTAGGCTGGAGGAGCGCCTGTTCATGCTCTCTATTGTGAAACAAACCGGTACTGAAAAGTTTCAGCTGCACGTTGGTGGGTCAAAGCTGAAGCTGGGAAATACGAACAAGATTACTGATACCTGCACAAAACCGAGGAGCCAGTGACAGGTCCCTTTTAAAACATGTCCTCGCCAACAGCCGGCCAGGAGACAAAACATCTGAACGAGAAAGTCTGGGAAGGGTGTACGATAAGTTTGCAGAGACGCAGCGAAACAAAACACAGACCGCCATTTTCCCCTATTGCGTGTAAAGCTGTGGACCAGTCGCGCCTTATTGAGGTCACTGTGGACTTTATAATGATGGTTACAAAAACTGTATAAACAAATGTAATTCAATATATTCCACGGGTAATATTTAAATTACATATAGAATATACAGATTTTTATAGACCACATAAATAATTGTTTATAATGCAGCGGAAAAGAAAGGACATACACTATATGGACAAAAGTATTGGCAAAATTAAAAACTACAAACAAATGCCATTTAGTATATTAAAAAGGAAATATTCAAATTAGACATAGAATATGTGTGTTTTTCATGGACCACTTAAAGAACGAATTGATGATGCAGAAGAAAAGAATGGACATACACTATATGGCCAAAAGTTTTGGGACGCTTTACCTTGCAGCAAGGACTTTAATGACATTGCATTCAAATACATAAACACACCATGCTTCCAGTTCTGGACACAGTTTGGGGAGGTCCTTTTCTATTCTATGATAAGCTCCAGTGCAGAAAAGCAAAGTGCATAATGGTTGTCTGAGTTCGGTGTGGAAGAACTTGAAAGCATTCCAAAAAGAGTGGGAGCGGTTATAGCTGCAAAGAGGCGACCAACTCCATATCCTTATTGGTGTAATGAGCAGGCGTCCCAATACTTTTATCCACTGTGTATGAGTTGTGAATCCCAGTATCCAGGGCATCTGCTGCGCTCACAGAGCCGCACGAGCTCAGCACTTACAAATTCAAACTTTAACTGATCAGCTCGAGCCCAGTAAATAAACCGTTAGCTTCCAATATTTATTACTATAGGCTACAGAATTATAACAGACTATACTTAGGATAAATTAACATGAGCGAATTGTCAGCTTCAGCTCATATAAATTAAATATAACCTTCCAAAATTAGAGTAACCTAAGCAATGTTCGTTTTTGGTTATTATTATTTTTATTATCTTTGGAGTTCATTTACTTTTATCTCAGTCCACCATTATCTGTCAGTGCTAACCAGTAAAGAAGGGCAGTCTTCGAGTATAATTTTAATTGTAGCAGAATTAGGGTTAGAGTACTGGGACACATGTTTTTGCAACAAACAGGCTTGGCCATTAGAAAGGAGATTGATGTGTGCAAGCGAGGTGATCAGTGGGTTACTCACTCCGTCTTTGTCCCCAGCACTTTTCAAACAAAGTAGCATCTGTTATTCAATATTTATGCAAATTCTGGAAATGGTTTGGGGGATTATATAACCGAGACCCCGTCTGTTATCCGTTAAGTCTCGCCCTCCTGTGCTCGGATAGGGCAGGGGTTTATAGTAGTAGTTTATCCCACCTGTGGACTACGAGCCAACCTTAGGGCGGGGTTTTAACGGAATACAGGTGGGAAAACCAAAAAACAGCGCAGAAGTTCCAGTGACTTTGGGAGAAGATGGGACTGGTAAGCAACTTGCTTTGGGAAAAAACGTGTCACTCTGCGTAAGCACGGCATCAGGAAAAATCAGCCCTGCTGATCGATTTTGAAATCGTTCCCTAATAACTAACGACGCAGGCTGAATCCATAACGATGCCCTCGTAGTTTTAAACGGTTTCCATAAGGACTCTGCCCTGAAATGAACGAACAGCGGAAAGTGGAACTGTTTTTTCTCTTCAAACTGTTCGTACTTCAAGGTGGGTGTTGTAATTCTGTGTGATTTGGTAAGGGGTAATGGTACAGCCAGAATGTCCAAATCCTGTTGAAGGTTTCATATAAGTAAACTTGAATGTTAATTATTACATTGTAGTTGGTTCGCACAGTTAATTTACAGGCTAATTTATACATTAATCTGAAGTAGGCCATATTTAATTGACATATACAATACATGTATTGTCCTGTAAGGTAAAATGCAGTGTGTAGGAGCCTTTACTTGGTTCCACTATGTACAAATATGATGGCTATGTACTAAAATTGCATACAGGTGTATTTGTGGGGGAAATTATCTGATTTTCATCTATTTAAATTTTGTTACTCACACTTAATCCCTAATTTCATTTTTGGGGTTATTCGATTGTTTTGTGGGTGCGTTTTGTTGTTCATACCACTCACTTTTGTCCTTTAGCACTTGATATAAGACTAAAAATGGTCATTATTTAACTGTTGTAGGGTTATTCTAGGGTCTCACTGATAAAATGTGTTCACGTTTGGGATATTGGCACAGCTGTTTAGACTAACAGGAGGAAGGGTTGATATAACTCTATTAGAATTTGTTTATTGCATTGCACCATGATGGAAAGTTCGATGTCTGCAAATGAAAGTTCTAATAAGTTTCATTTTTGACAGGAGTTTTTTGCCAAGTATCAAAACCAGAAAGTAACTTGAATAGGTAAGTTTTTTAACTACTTTTTTGCTTTACATATTTAATGAATATGCTTCTTTTTTATTAAGGCTGAAGGTTTTGTCAGATATGTCTAATTGACACTAAGGACAAAAAGAAAAGCTTGTATATGTTTTTGAAAGAAGTGTTTTTCTCCAGATTAAAGATTCTGTGGTAAATAAAACATATTTTTCATTTTCTGAATACATAAAGTGACAGAACAAGTTTTGTACAAATAGAGCAATGTGAATTAAGTGTATAGTGGTGGTGGGGCAAGGAAGAGAGACAGATATAATTCTCTGTTAATTAATTAATTGGTCCTTGTTTTGATGATTTACAAAAAAAATCTGTAGTAGTTGGAATAATGTTGATGTTGAAGCAGAATCCTATAATAACATCAGTCACCTTTGTTCAGCATCACCATGCAGCTTCATTAATGTGAATGTGTGGCATCTTAAGTAGCTCAAGCTGCACTCTCACCGTCACTGTGCTTTTAATACTGCTCTCTTTGTAATGGTCCTAAAAGGAGGGTTAATGCACTGCGCCAGAAACGAGATCTCTTCCGTGAGGAGGTGAGTATACCTAAGAGAAAATGTCTGGGGAGAGAGTGGAGAAACTACACTCACACACTCAGGCACTCTGCATGTTGACAAAGCTGTCTTTGTAGAGTTAGCACAAATGTTACAGCTCTAAGAGCTCAGCTCCCAAACATCTGCCGCTGTCTTTCCATCTTAGAGGAGCACTGACTACATGGAGCTATGTTGCGCATTTAGCTTCAGAGATATAGAAAGCAGCTGTAAAGTGCTTCACCAAGAACATTAACACATTTCATATTTGCAGTATTATACATTTCTTTTGCAGACTTTTAGTGCAGTGCTGTCTGATTCAGCTCTCCCTCGAAGTGTTCTCCGTAATTACACAGTTCGGGATGCCTCTACAGGTAATATTTGAAGACACACACACACACACACACACACACACACACACACACACACACACACACACACACACACACACACACACAC
>JBBPDE010000017.1:5962862-5974637 GCA_037974605.1 Nannopetersius ansorgii | reverse complement strand
GTGTGTGTGTGTGTGTGTGTGTGTGTGTGTGTGTGTGTGTGTGTGTGTGTGTGTGTGTGTGTGTGTGTGTCCTATTGCAGCTCCAGGCCTGGTTACAAACCTCACAGCCTATGCTCAGAATCACTCCTCAGTGCTGGTGACATGGTTTCTACCCGTACGCATAAACGGACTCATCACCAAGTTTGTAGTCAAGGCCAAACACGCTCGAACAGGGCAGATAGTCCGGTCTCTGGATCTCAAAGCCGAGGACATAATGAACGGAGCTCTGCCCCATTGCAACGTATGACTGAATGTTTTTGCATTATTTTTTGTAACTGCACATATTTGTGCATCATTTAAAAACGGTTACACAACATTGTTATTGTATTCACTATATTGCCCATTGTGGTACTGAAACCACAGAAAGATGCGATACAAGCTCTATTAATAACCAGTGTTTTACTGTGTGCTGTGAGCATCCCAGCCTAGCATTGTTAATAATTAACAACACTGGTACATTTATATATCAGTACTAATATATTGCATTGTATCTTTATCAATGTATTAGTACTACTATGTAAAATGTTTTGTTAGACAAAGCTAAAAAGTTACTTAATTTGATTAAAAGCTGTTTAACTTTTACTGACGTTAAACAACTACTTTGAAATAAGGTAGTGGTTCACAGAACTGGTCCTTGTGTGGCATGGCTCTGCATGTGTTAGAGCTGCCCCTGCTCCAAACACACATTATGCGATTAATGAGCTACTACACTAAAACACGCTGGACAGTGGTGCTCTAGCCGTTAGAATCACTGAAATTAAGCAAACCAATGATGATTCAGATAAAAACAGTGATCATCTAAGATCTTTTTGTCCTGCTCCACCTTTGCAGTGTATGATTTTGTTTTTATTTTCCAGCCTAAAAGATTAAGAAGACATCCATTTTTGAATATTTAACGAGCATCACACTTACAAATGGTGGCACTAAGTGAACAAGTGTTTGTGTATTTTAGGATGCTGCAGACATTTTGTCTCGAGGAACTCCCAGCCCATCTGAGTCCTCTCTGATGACGTCTGCCGCACTGCCCCCTGTCACACTATCGGCCATTCCTCCCGCCTCCACCTGGAGTGTTCCTATCAGTGTTGGAATGGACAAGCTCCGTCCCTACACAGCTTATGTGTTTGAAGTCTCTGCCTTCACCAGTGATGGAGAGGGACAGATTGCTAGCACTATGGTCCGCATGCCAGAGGCTGGTGCGTTCATATACACACACTCACACACAAACAACACATGCCTTACATATTTACTCTACCTTTACTTTTTTTTTCCCAATTTTAATGTACCTCAGGTAAATTAACTTTGCATGCATGCTTTGAACATACCTAAAAATTACATATTTGTCTTTGAGGAACAAACTTAAATATGACATTTTCTGTAAATATGGGAGTTTAACATACTGATTTTTTATGTTTGCCATAACATTTGCATGTTTTTCCCCCAGCAAATTAATCGACTCATCCCTAGCATATAGTCACATGTACATGCCTGAATTTATGTATATATTTAGTCACATGTAGACATGCACTTTCTTTCTCTCTCACTCTCACTCACGTGTACACACATGTTTTTTTTTCTTTCAACTATTCTTGTAACTGTATAGTGGTCCAACTGAGATAAATCTAAACAACCTGTAACAGAATCTCTGATTGTCCTGAATAAATCTACTCGAGCTGAAACAAGGCATTTGTGTCTTATGTAACAGCAGCACAACACTCAGCCAGCATTCCTCCCTGAGTGACCTTCTAGCCAACCAGTGATCAGCTTTTGCCTGTGTAAACTGTGTGCGGTATGTTTTGCAGCCCCTGAGGATTCACCACAGAATGTGTTGGTGTTAAACATCACTTCTAAGACTTTGTTTCTGTCCTGGGAACCTCCGACCATTATCACAGGACGCTTCAGTTACGTCATCCAGCTCTTTGGGCCAGCAGGTAGCTATTTTTATCTAAAAAAAGCCCTACAGTTCATGTCAACTAAATGTCACACATCACATTAGATTCAGACTTTTCCTTTTACTATTACCAAACTTTACATTTAAAACATCAGCTAAAATGTGTCAGAGGAAGAACTCAACAAGTCTTCATTAACAGTGAGCTAAGGACTAAAATGTGTTATAAAACACAGTGCTTCATTTAAAAAAATATTTGCTATTTAAGCTTCTCTGGCATCAGACTCCCAATCATGATGCCCCATCTGTACTGGAAATAAATAATGACTTTCTGCACCATGCTTAGTCATCACCACAACTTAACAGTAACAATTGTCATTGCATTACTCCTACACATTAGGAAATCATTTCCACACTTCAGCATGTTATATTTTATAAGAAATTATATCTAATGGTGCTCTAAACCTAAGCATTACTTTATCTAATCTTTTCTAGTCTTTTTCTATGTGTGTTTGCTTTAGGTTTTATTAGTGAAAATAGTACTAGTGAGCAGACGTTTGTGTACACTGGACTGACTCCGTACACACGCTACCGTGTCGTTGTTATGGCCAAATCGTCTGGAGCCACAGGGCCAGCAGCAGAGACCAGCATCTCAACTCCTCCAGAAGGTAAGTATGTCCTGATCACTTTTATATGAAAATAAATTGTGTATGAATACTGTGTAATTTGTGCTGTAGCCTACATTACAAAAACAGTGACCACTGTAATTTTGCTCATTTTCACTTGTGTGGTTGTATTTCTGTTTAGCATATGCTGCCTCCTACTGGAGAAAGTCATAAAAGTTCTTTGCCTTGTAGTAGTTCAGGTATGGCAAAGTGCAGTTCTGGAGAGTCAGTGTCCTACGCAGTCTGTTAATTTCCACTGCTATTAACTCAAATCCGCTGGCAATTAATGGCTGGGTTGAATTACGTAAGAAGTTCATCAAACTGTGCTGGACTAAGGTCTGCAAGGACTAGTTGACTCCCCTGTAACAGAGCTTAATGTTAACACCATGGTATCTTACAAAAATATGATAACTGATGTGTGTATGTCTTTAGCTCCTGGTGCCGTGTCGAACCTAAAGGCAGCAGCAATAGATTCTACATCAGTGCGTCTGACTTGGGGAATCCCCAGCCAGCCCAATGGACTCATCAGTCGTTACCGTATACTAGTGCTCTACCATGAAATACTAGTACAGGATATCACCCTACGAAGACTACAGCTGGTAAACACACCAGAATAGAAAACTTGTTTTGTCTTTTCAGTGTCTACCTACTGTATATAATATAATATAAGTAAATACTGATACTTTTTAATCATGTCTTGTAGGATGGAAACAAGACTGGAGAAAGTAATGGTATGTTGCCAGAAGGTTACTATGACAGCAGCTCTCGAGTTCTGCGTCGCTATGTGAGATCGACTAATATCACTACAACGACTGCACAATCTGCAATCACTCCTGCCTCCTCCAGTTTCCAACCCACTTGGAGCCCCGGCCTCCCCGGCTTTACCAGCTCTGGCAAGCTCAACACTGATGTGTCCATCTCACTCCCTTCTATTTCACGCACTGTGGGGACTGCTGGCCAGCCAATGACCCCCAGTCCACCAGTTACACCTCCTCCCTGGCTCACTGTTACTCCTAATCAGCACACTGCTACATCTCAAGAGTCTATCACTACGCAAGTCACCGACCTCTTACCTGTGACCTCTGGCTCAGCACATCTACCCCCTCTTAACCATGCCCAGCCACAGCCCTCTACTAGAGCAGCAGTCACAGGTGTAACCAACCAGCCCCGCCCCTCCACACTAACAGCAGTCACCACCTGGATTGAGGGTAACAGCGCTTTTATAACTTGGCTTGGCTTATAGGTGGGGTTTT
This sequence comes from Nannopetersius ansorgii, assembly GCA_037974605.1. Taxonomy (NCBI): domain Eukaryota; kingdom Metazoa; phylum Chordata; class Actinopteri; order Characiformes; family Alestidae; genus Nannopetersius; species Nannopetersius ansorgii. The sequence goes on along the minus strand of JBBPDE010000017.1, from coordinate 5,970,795 downwards.
TTTTGGGGGGTGGGGGGGGGGGGTTGGAAAAGGATACATAAGAAGGTAATAAGTGACATCATGCCATTTAAAATAATGTTTTTTCTCCATTCTTATAAAGGTAGACGCCTGCATTCAACCCCTTTATTTCTCACTTTGCACCTAACTGTCCCAAGAATAAAATGATTTGGAATAAATTATCTTTTGAAAGGTGTTTAAGTAATGTAGGTGGTGGTGGCCTAGTTGGTAGGATACTTTCCTCTGTACCAAGAGGTCATGGGTTTGAATCCTACTTTCAGTACACCACCACTGGGGTCCTGAGCAAGACCCTTAACCCCAAGTTGCTCCGGGTAGACTGTCCCCTGTAGTCAGGGAAATGAAAGTCGCTTTGGATAAAATGCTGAATTGCTAAATGATGTAAATGTATTGAAAAGACAAAAATGAATTAGTCCAAGACCTCTTCCCAGACAGCGACAGTTTCTTTGAAAGACAGAAGAAAGCGGTGTCAGGAAATAACCAACATTCACACAAAGGGAAGTAGTTGATTTGTTTGCCGGTTATTTTTACTATTGAATGACAATGTGCGGAAGCTAAGCAGGTCTTCATTCAATCATTTTGTGTATATTAGTGTTCATATCAGAATATTCGTAAGTCAAAATTGACTAATAGCCTCCCATTGGGTAAAATGTTCAGACTCCTTAATATACAATTATAGTGGCTTGTTAGTAGCTTATTTATCATCACAAACTACTTAATGTCATGTCTCTCCTTCTCTAGGCAATGAGGGCAGAAGCAAATGCAGACTTCCATGTCTCTTAAATTTATTGAAACAAAGCAAAACAGGCAGGGCCTGAAACAAATCTCAGAACTATTACAAAAGGAGCAAGGAGACCACACAAACCAGACTATCATGAAGGTGGACCGACAACCTAGTTCCAACTAAAACTGAACTAAATACTTAACTAACAAGTTCCAGAACCAATCAAAACCTGAACATTATTTTCCCCGAACACACCAATCAGCTTAAACACATAATGTAAACAAATACAAGACTGGTATGCTCAGCCATAATAATAAGAATCTCCTGAACTAAACAAAGGAACACTTAACCTAATTTAGTTAGAATGACATTTAAAAGCAAATAATAACATTTAAAAGCAAATAGTTACAACACTGATTTTAGGTTATCAAGTAAAACAATTGTGCAAATGCGTATTTCAAGAAATTACTGTAATATTATTACTGTATAATCAGTTTGCTGTTGCTTTTTCAAATGATGTTCTTTGATTGTTTGCAGTTCTACCGGCCACTGAAGAAGTAGTTGATCTGTCGTCTGATCGTATGTTCTATGTGGTGAGGAGACTGAGTCCTTTCACTGAGTACAACTTCAGTGTGTCTGCTTACACTTTCATTGGAGAGGGACCTGCCACACTAGTCACAGAGAAAACCACAGAACAGGGTAAAGTGGGACAACAACGTCATTTAAGACTTGTTGGAATATTAGTGGAATTTAATTTATTTTAATACTAATGTAAAATTTTGTTTTCTTTCTTCAGTTCCAAGTTCTGTTCAAGATGTGTCCTACCAGAACATAAGTTCTACTTCTATCCTCGTGAGCTGGAGTCCACCTTTGAACCCTAATGGAAAGATCACACACTACACTGTCTATTTGCTCAACCTGCACAGCCAAGAAGCTCAACAAAAGCTCACAGATGCCACGAGCATAGTCCTTATAGGTAAGCTGAACATTAATGCGGCTTCATGTACTCATCAGGCAATCCTACTTCTTTCTTGCAAAAAAGTCAGAATTATAAAGTATATCAAGTAGTTGTGTATATTTGAGAAACCTCCCCTAAAGTCAATCGGCTACCTAGCCTGATCCATAGCAGTTATAATACACACAGTAATAACTGTAGAATGTAGATAGAGTTTTATTATGGTTATTCTTATGTATTTTTTAAACATTAATGTACATAATCCAAAGTTGCCATACTTACTGATTACACAGCTCAATTTGTGTGTAGGCCTGTCTTTTTCCTACCTATATATTTACAATGTAAAAATGGCTCTTTTGAAATGGATAAGCTGTTGATGTTAATATCCTCTGCAGGTTTAAACAAATACACACAATATAAACTGCGTGTGGCTGCCTCTACTAGAATAGGGGAGAGCCCCCTGTCTGATGAGGATGACATCTATGTCTTGACACCTGAGGATGGTATGGAAATGATGCTGCTACCGATTCTTTCTCTTACACTCATAAACACTCTGTCCCTCTCTCTCTGTATTTCTCTCTCTCTTTCTCTCGCTCCCTTTTTCTTTTTTTGCTCTCTCACACACAAACACACTGCATTAGTCTCACTTCTCCTCTGTATTTCTATTAGAACCGGACTCGCCTCCACGGGATCTGGCTGTTGTAAACACCACCTCTTCCACTGCCACAATCACATGGTCTCCTCCTGACAAACCCAATGGCATAATTCGGCACTATGAAGTCTTTTACAGCAACAACACCTATAGCCACACAGTCAACACTACTGTGCCCAGTGTCACACTGCGCAGCCTGAAGCCTTACGCCTTTTACAACGTGACTGTACAGGCGTACACACAACTCGGCAATGGAGACCAGACCTCAGACACCTTGCATATGCTGTCTGGAGAGGATGGTGGGTCTTTTAGTATTTGTGTGTAATAATGTGAGTACATCTAAGAAATAAATTGGATCCTGAGTACCACTGTGTTTAGCAGATATAAAGCTACATTCACATTTGGTTTGTGATTTAACCATTAAGGCCAAAACTTTTAGCAGTAAAGGTTTGTAATATAAACTTCTGCTGATATGCTTGTCAGTATATGTCTTGTTTTTCAGTGCCTGGTAGTCCTCCATATGGGTTGGAATATGACAGCATCAGCTCCAGTCAGGTGAATGTGTCATGGTTGCCCCCTGTGGTTCCCAGTGGTCTCATCTTGTACTACAGCTTGGAGTACTGGAATGCCACACATGCACTGAACGCCACCACAAACACTACTTTTATTCTCCTGTCCAACCTCCGCAAGTACGCTCACTATCGCCTCAGTGTTCAGGCAGCCACACGAGTTGGCTTGGGCAACCAGACGAGTGACATCCTCAACATCACCACCCTGGAGGACGGTGAGTGGACGTGTGTCTTTGCTGTTGAAGAGCACTGGCGCAAATGTCAGGAATTGTAATGCAAGTAACTTGCTGTTTCTTTTTGCAGCCAAGGCGATTTCGGACCAGTCAAATATAACTCACACTAACACTAAGCTCTTCTCTACAGCCTCCACACAAATACCTTGAGTGTTATTTGACCCTAAAGAGCATTTACTCCCTGTAAGGTGTGCAAGAGTCAATTGCTTTAATTTGGTCCAGCGTTCGTGTGTCAGGTTTGAAATGTGATGTGTATATTTTTTTTCCACACTCATCATTTCTTTGTCCCTGGGAGCAGGTGGTGTATTAGTCTTGTGATTGGTAACATATAAGAACTGTTTTTCTTGAATGCCAGCACCAAGTTCCCCCCCCCAGTCCTTGCGTGCCAGGAAGTTGTCAGATAACCAAGTAGAGTTGTCGTGGCAACGCCCTGAGGAGGCCAACTCTGAAATTCTGTACTATATAGTGAGAGTGTGGTAAGTACTATTTATTCTTGCTTTGTCAAGTCGTAAGCTAATGATTTCTGTTAAAGCATTATATGATTATACGTCTTTATGTGTGTGTGTGTTTGTGTATGTGTGTGTTAGGAACTCGAGTTCTGAGTTTGAAGCAAATGTAACTGTAACATCAGTGGTGATAAGTGTGGATGGTCCGGGGTATTACAATGCTTCTGTGAGCAGTTGGACACGCCTTGGAGATGGGGGTATACTCATCTACATCACCTTCAGCACGTCCGAGTCTGGTAAACAGACACACTCACATATGCATAAATGCCCCTTCACCCATCCTCCTGCATGCACTCCTTATGCACATGCACACATACTCAGATATAGACAAAAATATCACTTTTTATCTGAGGGGTTTGTTGAGATGTTCATTTGTACATGTATGTGAACATATTTAATGGTTGTATGTACCTGTGTATCTTTCTGCATGCAGTGCCCTCAGACCCTCCCCAGAATGTGTCGTACACACTGCTATCCCCCAGAACAGTACGGTTGAATTGGGCCCCCCCCTCACAGCCCAATGGTATCATACAATACTACACTATCTACTACAGCGATAATATCACTGTCTCTACCCAGGTGTGTACACACATAATACTCTAAAGCAAACATACAGCACATTGTTATTAGAAGGCTTCAGACATTTCCATTTCTGAAAAATATTTACAAAGGAAATTGCATATTATCTTATGCTTCCCTCCACTACTTTTATGTGAAAAACCTGAATATAATGCAACTCAGTTTTTATCCTACATCAGCAAAGATCAGTTAGACAAACATCCTGGGAATAGTGGCCCCTTATTTTTTTTTTCACAGCCTTATTCACTCTCTAGACTGGGCCACACATTCTCATACACATAATTGGGATGTTTGGTGTGTTTGAACATTTTTTTATTTCTCACCTAGCAGCAGTTGAATCACTGATGTATTAATGTTACTTCCATAGATTCAAATTTTAAAACCTTTTTTTTCAGCATCAATCCTGATGTAATGTGAAAGTTTCATCTGCTGCCATGCCATTTTTAAACAATATATATTTCCATCACCTGTTTCCATCAATCAACCTCACTAAGTCAAATGTAATATCTTTATTTGTGATATTTAGGATTATTTCTTTTATCCAGTTTCAAATTTGAATAATATTAATGGACAGCATTGGTATTCCACACATATACATTTATTTACATTAAGTACAGAAAGTAACCTCTCTATTTCTTTCTCTCTCTGTATAGCAAGTGGTGGGCTCAGTGCAGTGGGCAGTGCTGGCTGGGCTGAAAGCAGGGCAGGAGTACAGGGTGTGGCTGAGCTCTAGCACCTCCGTGGGTGACGGGGGGGTGAACAGCACACCCCTTAACTTCACCACCTTGGAGGACGGTCAGTCTCCTCACACAGACGGGGCAGGACAGCAGCTCTGCACCACTTTTCTAAGCTCTTTAATCCCTCAACCCACAAAAAAATCACACTAACAGTTGTAAGCAAACTAAATACACTCACAAACATGCTTGGCAGGTCTGTGAAAGGAGACAACTCTCTCTACAAACTGTGATCGTCATGCATATGCATTAGAGGGATTAATATATAGAACATGGGAAGATCGCTTTTAGACGAAGATATTGAAAGTGTGGCTAATGACATATATTGATCAGCTGCTGGTTTGGTGAAAAGTTTTCTATGCCTTTTAAAACCAGGGAAAATGTTGTAGGAATGTCTTAAAAAGGTGTTGTTAATAAGCTTTTAACCATAGAAACAGCAATATAAACTACACAGAGACATGAGTCTCAAAGATGTGCTGAAAGAATATTTACCATTAGAATAACAACATAACATATTTCAGCTCAAGATCAGATGTATGTGTGGAGAACACAAAATGTGCCATGATGGAGCCAGAGCATGTGCTTACAGTTGTTTTACAAATGTTTCACAAATTGTTTCTTATTTGGAATAGAGGTACCGTCCTGTTGTATGTTTGAGGGGGAACATAAGTTATTAGTACTGCTCTCTCTTCATCACTGAACTTTTCCATTTATCTTTTGTCCAGAGCTTGTTGATGGCTCCGCTGTGCATCTTTGATTGTACAGTGAGTAGGTGATCCTGTGCACAGTATGCAGTCCTCCGTGCAGCTTTTGTAAATCAAAGGTTAATTTGATACACATTGTGAGTGCATATTGCATCACAGCAAAGCACATTTTGCATTACCTTTGCTCTTGTATGTATAGCCCAGAGTGTTTGTAGATGCGTATGTGTGGGTGGGTTAGAGATATTTGTGCCTCTTTTATACTCAGACGCCAGACTGTCCCAGCTTGTGTTTTCTTTCACTGGCTGTGCTGAAGTAAAACTGCAACACCATTGGAAATACATAATGCAAAGTGTTGGAAATGCATAATAAAATGTATAGGTATATGTACATATCTCAGATAGAAAAAGAGATAGATAAAAGGAGAAGTATGTGACTATAGACAGCCTGAGACTATAGAGAACAGATTTATCCCACTTTTAGTGTGATTTTGGGAAAAACGGTGCAGAGCTGACCCTGAGAGAGAACAGAGATTCTCCCCTGGTGTGTGAGGCTGATGAAGTGTTTTACATTGTCATGTATTGGTAATCAATCTCTCTATGTCTCTCTCGCACGCGCAGCCTCTCTCTCTTTGTTTCCAGGATTGTACTTGATTGTATGTATCTTTATTTCTGCAGCTCTGTTTCTGGAGTTCATTGTGATTCTATATTGCCTGGTTTAAGCAACACCGCTCTGATATACACTTTTTACTTCATTTCTGTCTGTCAATCATTCCCAAATCATTTTTGCAGGTTGAATCTAAAGGAACACAGTGCTTTCCAGTTGTGTAAAAGAAGATAACCTACTTCTCTTCTTTAATTTGCATATATATAGATGCATTGCATGGATTGTGATATATGATGTGAAAGAATGTTTATGTATTTGATGGCCTGTGAATTTTTATCTTTTTATTCATTCTGTCAATGTCTTGCCTGGTGTGAACTTGCTGTTTTAACTTTAACATGACATTGAGTCTCTAAATATGATTAAAATACAGTTTTATGTGTGCTGAACATATGGTATTTGTTCTGAACAGAACAGAAATATGTACAACAGCACTTTCAGACAAAAATGTTCTTAACAATGACTTATATCAAACATCTGTTCTGAGATCTTCTACTAGTTCGCACTAGTTTCTTTAGTGTTTAAGGTAATAAAATGATTTATTACTCCTAAAGAACATATTTGTTTCTTACCCCCCCACAGTGCCAAGTGGTCCAGTACATAATCTTTCATCCCAGTTGTACGGCTCTACAGCGGTAGTGATTAGTTGGGACCCCCCTCTGGAGCCCAACGGTAGAGTCTTCTACCAGCTGAGCTTGAAGGAGGCGGGCATTACCCACCCCTCCATGAACCGTACGGACAACCTCACTATCACCAAGACCACCACTGATACAGTCTTCCTCTTCACCAAGCTCAGGAAATATTTCCCCTATGTTCTCCAAGTTACCCCGGCAACCAGTGCAGGTTCTGCTGTAAACCACACTTCTGTACTGCACCTGAGAACAGATGATGACAGTAAGTGGCATGCACTTATGCATATGCTGTCTGGCACACATATGACACACACTTTTATGGCCCAAATCGTAGTAAACTGAATTTTACATTTAATTTTTTAAATAAAGAAGTGTCCTGTACTCTTGACATCCATATAACTAAAAGAGAATAGAAACTAAGCTATATGTTAATGTTTAACCCTTTTAATCCCAAATTTTTCCCTGCAAAATAAGTGCATACATTTTACTCCTTAGACATCCCTAACACGCAATATGTTTGAATTTTTCAATTTCTTGGTGTGAAAATGTAGGTTTTGTACTCTGCAACAATTGTTGCCGATGGGAAACTACATAGTCTAAATTTCATCTATTTTGACCTATTTGACCTATGTACACCCACTACGTGGTACATATTAAAACTTCTGCATACAAAAACAGCTTGTTTAATTATAAGGAATAATGAAAAGTTTAAAATGACTTTGTAAAAGTGAATTGAAATTGTTTTAATACCCACAATCAGTTGGCTTCAAGGAGCCAGTTATAACTACAAAAAATGTGGGGAATGGGCCCTCCAAAATCCACACATCACATACTTATTCATCCACATATACACCACCTCTGTGCTGCATCTGAGAATTGATTAAAACATTACTTGCCTGTGAGTGTGTGTGTGTGTGTGTGTGTGTGTGTGTGTGTGTGTGTGTGTGTGTGTGTGTGTGTGTGTGTGTGT
>JBBPDE010000017.1:5905775-5920004 GCA_037974605.1 Nannopetersius ansorgii | reverse complement strand
TTCAATCAAAGCAGCATATTGTAGCTGTAAATTCTGTGTGGTTAATGTGGTATTCCAAGTGGTTGCAGCAGGTGTCAGGTGGTTGCTAGGGTGTTGCTATGTGTCTGTATACAATGTAGATAGGCCTGAGTATACTGACCAAACATATGTAGCTGTGCCATACCTCAAGTGGGACCTTATAACTACTAGCCAGGTAGTTTTTATGTTGCAGCTGGTGTATATTAGGAAAAAAAATGCACTGAATTTAATGAATGAACAGTGATATCGGCTGTAAGTAAAACAGCTAAACTGATGTTTCAGCCATAAAAGTGAAACGGGTTCAGTGACAGCAAAGTTTGCACATTTTCCCAGCCTTCATTTCAGTTCCTGTCACTGCCGTGGCTTAAAGCTCCTACAGTGAGTGTACAAGGTGTCTATAGAGACATCATCAGTCATTTAAAGTTTTCTGCCCTTAATTCCTATCAGAATTGTAATGTGGTTCTAGCTGAAAAGCTGCAATGACAATGATGGCAAATTTTAATGTAGAACAATGAAACGCTAAAAATACTTTTGTCAAACCAGTCTAATAAACGTACATTTGCCTCGCTAACTTATATTTGCTTTCTTTGCCCATGTTAGACTGCAGAGAATTATTTCTATGTGCCAGACCTGGGCCAGGTGCCAGAAATTGATGTGCCCTCTTATCTACCTGACCTGCCGGGCATCGCAGATGATCTCATGTACAGTGCTGACCTTGGTCCTGGGTTTGCTCCTTCTGGTCCAGCCAGTGCAACCATCCCAGAGTTGCCTTCATTTGGCACAGATCACGAAGAACCCGAAGGATCTGGTCAGTTCACAATAGATCTCTGGTCTATCTCCGGAACTCTAACCTGCAGTTTCTGCTTCCTTGTAGACAGTATGCTGAATCGCAGGCAATGTTTGTTTGATTGTGTTCCCTCCCTATTTCAGGTTCCCAGTTTAGACCAGAGGCTCCTCCACCACCTCCTCCACCACCTCCTCCTCCTCCAGAGCCTGTGTATGTACCAGCTCCTCCAGCTCCCCCACCTCCTCCCCCACCTCCTCCTGTCGTAACAGATGGCACAGGAGGTGGAGATGAATCTAGTCAAGGCCAGCCCACCGGTACGACACATTAGTGACTAAATGGCACTAAAACATTCTGGCATGTGCAGGTCCTGTTTTTGCAAATGTTAAAGAACAACCAAGTGTAGCATTGTGCTCTATGTTTTTGTGTGATAGGAGCAGTGAAAGGGGCCCCTACAGAAGTGCTGCAGCCATCAGATGGGCGAGCTAGCTTGCTTGAATCTATTCGAAATGCTGGTGGAATTGGCAAAGCCAAACTCCGGAATGTTAAAGAACGTAAGATGGAGAAGAAGAAACAGAAGGAGCAAGAGCAAGGTCAGAGTGACATTGATTTGTAAATTATGCTGTATCATAGAGATACTATAATACTGTAACATAAACAACAAGTATTGCAACAAGACACACACTAGTCCCTAAAACACTGGTGGCTTTTCACCAAGATATTTTACTATAACCAGTACTCGAGTTGAGGGGGGATGAGGAGGGATGGCATCCCCCCTGAAATAAAAACAGTCAAAATCATCCCCCTTCTAAAACAAACATGCCCCGTTACATCCCTTGTGCTATTTTATCAATGCAGAAATTACTACTGTTTTAACACTGGATATAGTACTACCATTTCAACATTTCGGGGGTTTTGTTGTGATTTTAACATCATGGCTCAGTAAATATGTTTGATGAACGATAAAATCCACCATTCCACCTAATTTATTTTTACAACTCAGCTACTGACTATAACCTGAAAGACTTGTTTCTGAGAGAGCCTCAGCAGTGGTTCCATGAAGTCTGTTTAGATGGGCTTTTTGTTACATCATAGGAAAAGAAAATATGCAGGTCTGGTTAATTGATAAAAACAGTTGTTTTGAACTGGGCTGTAATGTTACTAACACTGCTGCTCTGTGGCATTTAGAAAGGTCAGGTGAGAAATACCACCTTCATTGAAACTGCCCTATTACACCCTTCCCTTAAGCTGTTTGACATTTGCTTTAATATTGACAAAGCTGATTAGTTGTAATGACATATTTAGGCATTTCAGATAATTCACTAATCAGCAGTAAAGCAAGTTATTTCCTTCATTTGAACAATAGCAAAGTATGGACCTTTGGATTTAAAATAAGGGTAACCTGTAGCTACTGTTATTGTCATGTGCCTGGATTTTTCTAACTCTTTCAGCAATAATCTGTCTCCCTCTCAGTTGCAGCAACAGCCAGTGGTGGAGATTTTATGTCCGATCTCTTCAATAAGTTGGCCATGCGCAGGAAAGGTGAGGCTGCACTTCTTAATTCAGTGGTTGGAAACTGGTCTTTGAGGGCCATATTTCTGCACCGGTTGATGATTTTGATCAAGAACACTGAATTAAACTTATGGCTAAGAATTTATAGCTGGTATTTTACACCAAAAAAAATCATAACTGTGCTGCACTTCTTATGAAAGAACTCTCAAAATCAGCTCTAAAATATTTAGATTCTGAATGTTTGCCGTCACCCTGGTAATGTTGCTGTGTGATTGGAAGGTATCTCAGGAAAAGGCCCTGGGGGTGGAGACACCACAGAAGCACCTTCCAGTTCTGGGAGTGCGTTTGCCAGGATGTCTGATGTGATCCCACCCCTTCCTGCGCCACAGCAGGCAGCCGCTGAGGACGATGATGACTGGGAGGCGTAATGAAAACAGGTTTTATTGCTCTGCGCTGGCTGGAAACCGGATGAGCAAAAATGAACACTCACAAATGTAGTTAACGAATGTGAACTGTTTGAAGTTGCACTTGGACTCAACTTCACTAGCAGCCTTGGTGTATGAAATAACTGTCATCACGAGGTGTTGTGCCTGTGGTGTGTGACAGAAGAGAAACTGAGAGAAAGAGCTGAAACAGATGCTGCATAAAGACCGCAGGCTGTCAAGGCAAATCTAAGTTGGAGGCTGATTAGATTTTCTGAACCTGATTAGATTTTTTGGTCACATTGTGATTTGCTATAAATGTTTATAGAAGATATTTTACATATTATAGATTTGGCAAGACTGCACAACTCTTTCATGACATGTTCATGTACAAATATTCCCGTATGTGACTTTAAAATGTACGTAAATTTCACACAATTTATTAATGTAAAGTGGCAACATGTTCCTTTTTCTCCCACATCCCATAGCACTGTACAGTTGTGCTACAATCAGAGGATAAAATATTAGCAACCCCGTAATGATATCTAAGTAGGAAATCCAGGCTTCAGAGGAGCACTTGAATGTGGCATTTGTGTAATTGCTTTTTTCCACCCAATGGGTACTTGAATGAATTGTTCAGCCATATTTTGATAAGTATTGGAAAACTGCCACATATCACTTAGGCACATTTTAGTGTGCAAGCAGGCTTCAATGAGGTCTATGTTCTATGTGTTCAGAACACTAACTCTTTGTCTACTGCAGCTGCCCAAAGAGACTGAAATAAATGCTAATCTGGTTTCAGTGTCAGTTTATTATAAAATGCATCTGTTCTCCAAGAGTTTGTTATATGGCATGTATATACTATATTTTCAAATCAATGCTGTATACAGAAGTCAGCCAAAATAAATGACATTCTCAATTGAACAAGGCTGAAAGGGTGAGAATCCTAAACTTACAAAAATACAGCTGATGAAACAAAATCCAAGTCACTATGGAGGAAAAAAACACTGCAGACACTTGCCTCAATTATTTACATAGCTTTTAAATAGTCACACGAACAGGCACTTTCTATACACAGCAAAACATGCTCATGAAAAGCTCAGATGAGAGATGTCTTGTGGTATTCTGCTCAGAGCTACTGTTTCTGTCGCTTCTCCAGGAAAAACTGCAAAATCAGAGAAACAGAGTTTTTATTGCTCTTACGCTTAGATGCACAGTCATGCTTGTGGAGTAGCCTACTGACAAATTACTGACATGCACATTGCTTTCTTATACATACTTGCAGCTATAGAGTCAAACAAGCTCTTGGTCTCATATATATATAATATATATATATTATATATATATAATGTGTGTATGTATATGTATATATATATATATATATATAAAAGCACTCATAAGACTTACCTTCCTAATGCTGGCAAAGGCAGGACCAAAGTTGCTGTGTGTGTTTGTGCTGGTTCTGATCCACTCCGGAAGCTTCTGCAGTGTGCCAGTACGTGAGTAGCGCCGATCACAAAGTACAATGCAAGCATAATCACTGCGGTGGCGAATCGCCCGGCCTGCAGTGAACAAGAAGTGATAAGCAGAGACTTAAAAAAAGACACTACATATCTAGGCAGTGCTTTCCCTGTGCACCAGTTAAACCATTTGTTAATCAAGTAATTAGTTTCAGAAACAAATCGCAGGCAAGGGCACAGCTTCAGTATGTGTAAGCCTTAGGTATCAAGCCATATATGTACACATATATAAAAGATAATACCTATTGATTGATTAACAGCCTTCATGCATAGATTTTCAATTAAAGCTTTTCCAGGGCTTCTGCCATCCACATGAGGCTGAGAGGGAGAAAGAGAACAAGAAAAAGAAAATCAATTATCAGTACCCAGCTCCTTTCATAAAACTCTTAATTTGCTTCTGCACTTACCATGTTTTTATCCAAATATGCCATCTTCTCCTGAAGCTCAGGGGACTTGATGTTGGGATATGGCATTCCAACCATCATAATACACCTGAACAAACACACACAAAGGAAAGATGAAACCCTAAACTGCAGAGACCTAACCACAGCTAGAGTAGATGTAGCTCAGGTCCAGTCCAAAAGGGGTTGGCAGCGCCTGTACCATCTACGACATCTGAAGAAGTTTGGGGTCTCTCCAGGGATTCTTTGGACTTCCTATTCAGGCGCTCTGGAGAGCATCTTTAGCTGTGTTCAGGACAGAAAAACTCTTCAGAGAGTGATCCGTGCAGCAGAATGCTGCTGCAGTTCTGCTCTCCCTTCCCTGCAGGAGATTTACACCAGGTCCAAAGCAGCTCAGATTTTAAAGGACACGTCCCACCACAGTAACAGGACTGTTACAGCTTCTGCAATCAGGCAGAAGGTTCTGTACTATCATGGCCAAAACAGAGAGACTTAAGTGGAGCTTCTATCTTGAGGCCATTCAATTCCTAAACCATAACATGTCTCCCTCCCCTCACAGCATTACGTTAAGGGATTGATGCAGCACCTCATGGTGTCATATCATATTCATTGTCATATTTAACGTCTGCCTTCATTATTTATCGTTACAACATTACATGCTGTTATGCTGTACATGCTGCTATTGCTCGTGTTCCTTAATTAAGATGCTTTACTGTATATTTTTGATTTGTTTTTAAATTGGTACATATTTTATAATGTTTGCACAATCATAAAAGGAGCAGTTTGGGACACATTTCACTGCATGTTGTACTTGTGCATGCATGTGACTATGCATGTGAGAAATAAATCATGAGTCTTGAATCACAGCCTCTTCCTGTGCATCCATGGATCAGTACTCCTGATTTATCTCGCCATTTGATTATGGAATCCTCTGTGAGCTTGATAAGGTGGTTCGAAATAGGCAATATTAAAATCATGCAGTGCTGCGGGTCACCAGGAACAAGATTAAGACACACAACAAGAGAACATTAGAGGGTAGGAGATCTTCCTTCGATTTTGGGATAAAAATGTAAAAGATTTTTAGAACTTTCTAGTATCATCCTATTTTTCTACAGCAAGCAGGTTTTATACTGTAAGATAGTAGCAATCTTGCTATTCACCAATACATAAATCAAAGTCAAATAGCGGGACATGAAGAGAATGAAAAAAAAAACCCAGTAGTGCTAAAACATTATTTGTAAAAGTTCCAGAAAAATCCATAAAAGATTGTTTTTAATTAAGTGTTTTTCTTAATTAAAATACTCTGCTTTAACACTTTCCTTTATAAAACCTCACCTTCCCAGGTCATCAGAGAAGTTGATCCCTTCACTCATCTTCCCTCCAACTACAGAAAATAACAGAGCGCCTGACTGACCTCCTCCACCGCTACTAGAGTGCTACAGGACAAACCAAAAAAAAGATCTTCATGTACATGTATTTCACATGGTATATTCTACTGTAATGTGTTTCATTTTTTAAAACCAAAGCACATACCAACATGAACAACCTGTACACAATCAACAACACACCTGGATACACCTGGAGTACTCAGATAACACCTGTTCCACCTGACTGGCTTTCTTTGGCTCCTGGAAAACCTGAAATAAATACAAACTAAAGAGACTGTTCTGAACCAAATATATTTGTGTAGTAAAAAAACGGTGGCTTGGTATACAGTAATTCCCCGCGGGGGTTACGTTCCAAGAGCACCCGCTTATAGTGAAATACCGCATTGTTGTGTTTTGGTAAAAAAAAAATGCCTACAAATGCCTTTTTTACAGTGTAAACCCTAAACTTGCCCCTAAATATGCTCCCAGAACACTTTATGTTGAAATAACTCTCTCTACCCGCATGTTTAGACAGGGCCCAGCTTACTAATACTAAAACTGAGATAACTGTTGAAAATTGGGAGGGGACAAGTTTGAAACACTAAAATAAGAGGACAAGACACAGAGCAGGCATGCTGCAGCAGGCTTCTTCTTATTGTTTTTATGGCAGTCGACAACTTTTCAGTTTATTGGTAAGATATGTATCTGATCTAGAGCCATATATGACCACCTGAAAAGAACAGATTTGTTTGCCAAATATCTGAATAAATCGGATCATGTCACACTGAGCCAAAACTACTGTTGCCCATGTTGTACCATAAAATAGCATAAAATACCAGTCCAGCACTGGCAGTAATCTCAGAAAAATGCTGATCTGTGCAAAACTGAGGGGTTACTGTATAAGTATTTACCTTCTTTTTGGCTGCAAGGCGTTGGAGGGCTCCACTACTCTCCCAGTGTGCCAGAATTCTCCTCTCATACTCATAGGAGGGGAAGAAACAGACCACACCTCCTGGGACCACGTTACACAGGTTAGACAGAACACGACCTGTCTCCTCCATCTGACAAACACAAACAAAAAAATATATTATGTACAAGTATATTATGCACAACCCTTGCAAATGTCAACAATAAACAAGAAAAGATGCTATTTTATGGTACAACATGAGCAACAGTAGTTGTGGCTCAGTGTGACATGTTCTGGTCTATTCAGAGATTAGCAAACAAATCTGTTCTTTTCAGGTGGTCCACTTTCATATGTGGCTCTAGATCAGATCTTACCATATCTTACCAATTGCTGCATATCTTACCATTTGCTGTACATTAATCAGAATGGTCAGACTGCCATTCATGTGTTTTTTGTCTACCCTTTTCTTCCCACATTGCACCAGAAGCTGACCTAAAGCTTCTCCTGGTAAATGCTGCATGAAGAATTTATTACATTCATTTTTTGATAATGGATTATATCACTAGTGACATTTTGGATACAAAATGTGCAGATGTTTCATGACATGTAAAGTATACGTAGACTACAACTGGTCCCTGGTTGAAAACATATTCAGCAGAGAGGAATAAAACACACTAGATATTTTTACTCACAGTTGGTCTTAAATAAAGTGTTCATTAAAAAATTGTATATGTTTAAAGAACACATATTTTGCTTTCTGGATTCGTTTTTGTATTGACTCCATGTGTAATAATTGCTGATGTGTAGCCGTGCATGTTAGTGCCTGTGTTTTACCATCTTTGGTGTGTCTCTGGTCTGGAAGGTAAATTCAAGCTCTTGTCCAGAGGGTCCAGCACAGAGGACTATGGGTAGAATATTCTCAGGAGGTATGACATGACCTGAAACACAGAATTACACAAACATGAACAGTTCTGCAGGCAACACGGCATCCCCAACACACACAAACACAAAAACTCACCACATGAGAACTCTGCAATGCGCTCCTTAGAGACTCCTGCTGACAGCAAAAGTTGTTCCTTAAAATCTGCAACCTGCAGTACAATTATTAAAATTAGTAGCAAATATTTCTGTCTGTTGCATAGAGTTAGCATGTGTGTGTGTATGTTTTGTGCTTACAGGCTGCATGGTTCCCCCAGCGATTATGACTGCTCTACATTCTTGGACAACCTGTGCAAAGTGAACTGAAGCATTAAGCATGAGGAACTTCAGACAGCTCTGAGCCAGAGAAGCTGTGCAGAGAGAGACAGCATAAGATCAACAAAGACACAGGGAGGATCATTTCTAATGTTAATGCAATGTGTGTGTCGGTGTGTGTCTATACATAAAAATCACCCTGTTTGTCTATCACCACTCTCCCATCTTTGTTGGAATTGGTGAGAGCAAAAAGAAAACTTTCAATCAGCATCATGGGGGATGCCATTAAGGGCCTGTCCTCTGCTGTCCCCTGTTGGTCTGGAGGAGCTATAAGACAAGAGATTAGCAAAGAACAAGCAGTTTTTAAGTCTGGACACTCAAACCCAGAGTCAAATCCTGAGTCAACACAGTCAAGTCCTAAACATGTCAGCATGCATTCATCAGCAAATAGTAATTTTAGTACAGAACAGAAAAGGTGTTCATAATCGAGCATATTGAACAAAGCCAAAAACATGAGAACACTCAAGACCCTCCACGCGGGAAATTCTGGACTGTTCTCAAGCTCAAGCTGATGACCACTGGATTAAAAACATGGTGAAGGAGAGTCACCAAACATACCCAAGTTGTTATGGTGACGTTACCTGCAGGTTTGTTCTGGAGGCTCTGAAGGAATCGTCCAAGTCCCTCAGTATGCCGATTTTCTTTGTTCATGGAACTTGAGTGTCTAATTACACCATTCCCCTCATACTTCTCTACAAAACCACACAACTACACACACACAAGTCAAACTCAACAGTGTGTTTGCAGGTGTCCATGCATGTTTGTACGTTATTATTCTGCTCTACTCACCTTTCTGCTGATCATGCTCTTCTCAAAATATTTCTGAACCTTTATCATGGAGAGATGCAGAAGATATCTCTTTATTTGTAAAAGCATTGAAAGTACTGCTGCAACTTCTAAGCAGAATCTGTAAATGGGAATGACTGTTGTACCTTGAATAGGTTAATATTATCAATCTGGGCTCTGAATAGGAAGTCATTGATTGTTAGAAGTTCAGTTCCTGTGGTAAAGACAGATATGCTTGAAACGAAAACAGTAACAATGGATGCCATGCATAGACGATAAAGAAATGAACAGACAGCAGAGAAGAGAATAAATTCCAATGCAAAGAGTCACAGTGTGCATGCGTGTGTCTTTACCTGACTCTGTGCTCTGAGTCACAGGATTCAGATCAACTTTTCCTGTAGCAAGAAACCACATATATTAGAATTACAACAAAAGCACACCAACACACACACTCTCTCTAATGCACAAAGACACGTCCTGCACAGCTGACCTCCAAGAGTCCGCACAAGCCCCTCAAGCACAAACAGAATCTGTTTGATATACATCAGATTCTTGGCCTTCAGGCGACTCCTATAAGAGAAAATAACAGCACATTGCAGCTGTTTTTGTTTTTTACTGAGTACTTTGCTCTTATTTTTCTAACTTCACATATAAGATATATTATAATTACCTCCATATTTCAATTACATATTTACGACCATATTTGTGTAAGCACTGCTAAACTGAAAAAAATACGAGCAGGATTTTTTTTACCTGTAGCGGTCACAATACTGAGAGAGCTGGGAATGAGCCCTACAGAACTGAAGCACAAGGGAGGTGAAAGCAGATTAACAGCATGTGTTTGTGCTTATTAGAGCTGCATAATATGGACAAATAGAAGAATTGTGATTATATTCATTGTAACACAACTGTAATGAAGTCCTAAACAGTTTGTAGGTAAGGGATTGGCTAAAGGTTATAATGAAGCTTACGATCACTGACCAATATTGCAATAACAATTAAACAATACATTGTTGAGCCCTTTTACTTATGTATTCTTAACAAAGTGTTGTTAAGATGGTGTTGCTTAAGGTGTTTGTGTGTGTGTGCATCTGTACCTGTGCTCCATTGACTTCGGCACTGTGTATTGCAGTGATCGTGTCTGTCAAGTTGTGAGCCTCATCAATTATAACGATCTGGTCCTTCAGTTTTATTCCTGATGCCTTTCGAGTAGCAGCATGCAGAAGTGATTGATATGGCAAAACCACCACCTGAAACAAAGTGACAGAGAACCAAGCATGCCCAAACAAGCTCATAGAAGACTCTTCTACATTTGATAAAAAAGCTAAAATTATTGTGTGAAGAATGCTCCTTTTTGCTGGTACAAGAATGTCATACTTTGAGGAACTAACCACACTAATCTCCTATATAATGTATATAGTTAAATATCTGGTCAAAAATAGATTGTTTTATTTATACACATTTGCATGTAAATTTAAATATTCAATGGACTACTGTATTATCAGAACCAAAACAATTATGTCAGCAGAAAGCCTAACAAGAGTGGGTTCTAGATTAGTCAGGTAAAGGCAACAGTGTATGCCAACAGCTAGAGCAAACACCTGTATGTGTTTGTGCGTACCTGAGCTGCAGGAATGGCCATTCGTGTGCTGTAATAGGGACAGGTGTGTGACCTGCGGCCATGCTGCAGGAGCTGTTCGATGTCTTGCACTTTCGCCAGCACCTCATCTCGCATTGCCATCAACTTCTCATAACCCGAGAAGGCGCAGGTTGCCTTGGTGACACTGCGGTGGCGCTTTGGTTCCAAGTCTGACTTCTTGTTTTTTTCTGGGGACACAGGTCACAGGTCATCTTTTCTCTGGAATCTGTTCCGTTACCTTTCTGAGCACATCATTTGTCTGTATGGACAAAATATGCTTTTTAATGATGTCAGCTCTTGCACTTATGGTGTGTGGGTGATTGAGAATGTAAGTTAATGGCATTGCCCTCAGACATTTTAGCCTAAAATGTATGCATCGTCCTAAGAGTAGAGATGTAGCTGTTGTTTGTTTTTTGATCCACCAGGGGTCACTGGTTTTAACATCCTTGAGTAATAAACCCTTTTCCCATACTGTTAAAAGTAAACCTTCACTGCTTCAGAAAGCGTTGTTTTGCTTTCAGTATTGCGTCTGTGTTTCTTACCGTGTTTGTTTTTTTGCAGCTCCAAACAGCGATCGTTGATCAGTTGAAGACTCCCCAGTCGTGACACCTCCGGATTAACACACAGATTCTGGAAAAAGAGAATACATTAGTAATTGATGCATATGTAGTACGGGTATTTTAAGTGCATAAACAAAATGTCCATACAAAATTAAAAAACCTTAGTATTTATCACACTAACACGATCAAATAACACAGGTCAGCAGAAAAAATTATAATCACTTTTCTAAACCAGTTTTTCATTCTGATTTCAGATCTGCTTTAAGTATTTTTCAGTCACATCAACTTTTTGGAATTATGAGTAATAATAGATTTGCAATAGACTTGAATGTGTTTTTTTATTAAACCACAGGCACCAATCAAGTAACTGTTTCAATATTTTCAGTGCACAGCACAGATGTAATGATCAGTGTCAGTCAGCTACCACTGTTTCTTCAAAAACGCTCAGCATATGATTATTATATGCTAATTATACCAACTACCATGCAATATATAACTAGCTTCCTCACAAAAAATGTAAGTGCTAGCAAAAAAAATAAACACTGAAATCAGCATGAAAAACACTACACAACCCACATAAACTTTTGATTTTGACCTGTTGACCTGTGTTATTAATGTCACTGAAGTCGAAGTGAACTTTGTCACCTCAGATATACATGTATACAGTGAGACAAGACGGCATGGTTTCAAACTTTATAGAGTCCAAAAGGACACACAGAGTACACATATATAAATAAAAAATTCTAAACTAGGAATAAAAATTTGCAATTTGGTACATTGTAAATTTTTAACATCTATAAAATAGGTGCAAATGTTGCATCAGCAGTCCGGTGGGAAGCAACAATACTGAATAATAAATGTGTTTTATTTATTTGGTTTAAAAATAAATAAATAAATATAGGCCTTCCATTAATCAATGAATGATACAGATACAAGTGTAACGTGTTATGTACATGTAGCTGTATGTGTATCATAAACAAGTGAAGTGTAAAGTGTAAGGTGGAAAGTTAAGTTCACAGTTCACTTAAGTGCGGGGGTTGCATTTCCCTACTCTAATCATTGAGAACTGTTTGTCTAGAATGAAACCCAACTGCTTGGGCCCTGTATGGTACCATGTTACAATCTAATGGGAGACCTATAAAATAGCAACAACCTAATGCAACAGCTAAGTGGAAACTCCAGCTCCGATCATTAGCCTTTACTATCTCATGTACACAAGCTGAATGAGAACAAAACTGTAATATCAGAGAAGCAAGAAGCATTGACTGAATATATATCATATATACTCTCAATGGACTTCAGAGATGAAAAGCAGAAACTGTGTTCATTCCATGGATTCATTCCCTTTCATGATTTTCCTGTTCAGGTTGAAAACAATCATTCACTCGTGACTATAACAAATACTACTTATTAAGTAAAAACATTTTTTCCTTTCCTTAGGGTCAAACTTGAGCAAAAAAGACAAACGAAAATCACAAATAACTTTGTTATTAAACAACTGTTATGCATTATTATTCATTAAATATTATATTTAATATTATTAATTCATTTTATATTGTTTTTATTAATTAATAAAATATTAATAAAACAGCCCTTATTTTCTTTTTAATGTTTGTTTGTTTAGTGTCTCTGATGCACATGGATGCTCTATTGTGTGCTAAATGATTCTATATTATATGTTTAGGATCCTCATAATGGTCATGAATCAGGTTAAATTGTAGCCCACACCATCAGCAACATCAAAGCACACAATGGTTTCTGAGCAGGCCTAATCAATGGTGAGTGCCCTCCATTTGTTTCCTCTAGAACAAAGCCTTTATGAATCTAACATCCTAAAGGCATACCTAATAGCCACTCAGGAAAAAAAATGTGTGTGTATGTGTGTACCTGTCTAGAGCTCAAATTGACCAAGCTGACTGTGGATCCAAATGGGCTCTTCTGCACTTCATGCACAAACTGGGCCAGCTGGGAGTGTGTACGGCTGCAGTAATATATCTAGTAAGAAACAAACACTCAATGCATTTGCATACATGGTGTTTAATCATTTGTAATCTTGTAATTTACTAAAATTCTGTTCAATTAGATGCTTTTTGTAACTATGACATACATAACAATGAGAGCAACATGCCATTCTCTAAGCAAAGGACACATACATGCAACATAAAAGTACCTTAGTGATATGTTCTTCCTCTAGATCATCATCATCTTCATCATCCTCACAGATTCTAGAGAAAAGCAAGCATGAATACTAAAAAGTAGAGACACATCACAACTAGAGGTGGGCATAGATTATTTTTTTTATCTAGATTAATCTCATTGTAATCCTGAGATTAATCTAGATTAATCTAGATTAAAATGCCCCCCCCAAAAATGATCCCAATGCCTGTTTTTATATTGTAAACCATAAATATGCCTCCAAATGTTCTCCCAGATCACTTTAATTTCATTTGGAACTCAGTTTAATACATTACCCTTAAAGAAAATGTATATATTAAGCCGAGGTTTAAATACGGAAAAGTCAGGAACGAGAGAGGGACAGAGAACAAGAGAGAGTGAGAGAGAAAGAGAGAGCGAGAGAGAGACAGAGAGAAACAGAGAAAGAGAGAGAGATACAGAGAGAGTGAGAGAGAGAGAAAGAGAGAGCAAGAGAGAGACACAGAGAAAGAGAGAGAGAGATACAGAGATACAGAGAGCGAAAGAGAGACACAGAGAAAGAGAGAGATACAGAAAGAAAGAGAGCGAGAAAGAGAGACAGAGAGAGAGAGACAGAGACAGAGAGAGAGAGAGAGAGAGAGAGATACAGAGAGAGGGAGATACAGAGAGAGATGATCGCACGAATGAGAGAGAGACAGAGAAAGGGAGAGCGAGCGAGAGAGAGACAGAGAGAGCGAGAGAGAAAGAGACACAGTGAAAGAGAGAGAGAGAGACAGAGAGAAAGAGAGAGATACAGAGAGAGAGAGAGAGATACAGAGAGAGAGAGAGAGATACAGAGAGAGAGAGATAGATACAGAGAGAGAGAGATAGATACAGAGAGAGAGAGATAGATACAGAGAGAGAGA
>JBBPDE010000017.1:5883154-5903038 GCA_037974605.1 Nannopetersius ansorgii | reverse complement strand
TTCTGTCACTAAAACAAATTCCTCGTATGTGTGAACATACCTGGCAATAAAGCTCATTCTGATTCTGATTCTGATTCATATGGATAAACGTTCTGGGACACCTGACCATTACACCAACAGGGACTTTAATGGCATAGCATTCAAATACATTCATATGGAGTTTGTCCCCTTTTTGCACCTATACAGCTTTCCCTCTTCTTAGGCAACTTTGCACAAGATTTGGGATTTTGTTTCTGTGGAAATCTGTGCTCATTCTGTAGAGCATTTATGAGGTCAGGCAATGATGTTGGACAAGAGGGCCTGGCTCGTAATCTCCCTTCCAATTCATCCCAAAGGTGTTGGATGGGGTTGAGGTCAGGACTGTGCAGACCAATCAAGTTCTTCCACACCAAACTCATCCAACCATGTCTTTATGGAGCTTGCTTAGTGCACTGGGGCACAGTCATTCTGGAATAGAAAAGATTCTTCCCAAAATTGTGTCCACAACGTTGGAAGAATGGCGCTGTCGAAAATGTTTTGGTACTCTGAGTATGGGCCTAGGCCAAACCCTGAAAAACAGGTGTTTCCCAATACTTTTGTCCATTTAGTGTAGCGCCTCAAAACCGAACGCAAACAGCAGATGGCGTAGGTCTTAAATTTATCTCCGTGTTCAGACTCACCGTGCCGGTGGGGCTCTCGAAAATGCCCACTTTTCTCTGCTCCAGAGCCTCGTAAAGTGCCTCCATGAAGCCCTCCTGGATCGGATAGGGCTTGAAAGGGAAGGGGAAACGACTAGAGCTCTCCATTACATACAGATTGATCGACTCGATAATATAGATGTCAAATCTAACAAAGCCAAGAGACTAGAACTAGGCTTGGCAACACTAAGTCGAACTTTTAAGTGATCCTGAGCATCTAATGAGCTTCTGGCTACGAAACTAACCAAGATCCTTCACTCTAGATTAATCTGATCGAAGAACTATATGTTAAATTCGTTATCATTCCGTATCAGTCTCTTCAAAACCTCCGAGTTGGTGTTTCATTAGCTAAATCAGCCCGTTTCTAGCAAACAACATCTTCTTTGGATGGTCCCGCCACCAGCACTTCAGAGCCAATGACAGAAAACTGAGTTTAGGGAACGTCTGCAAAGTGCAACCGTCTTCATTTCCTTTATCCTGTGCGTCTTCCTCTGCATTCATGTCCTCTCTCACTACACTCATAAACCTCCTACTAGGCCTTCCACTCATTTTCCCTGCCAGCTCCATACTCAGCAACCTTCTCCCAACATATTCAGTGTCTCTCCTCACATGTCCAAACCAATGCAAGCTTGCCTCTGACTTTTCCCCCAAAAGGTCCATCTCGAGCTGTTCTCTAATGAACTTATTCCTGATCCTGTCTATTCTCGTTACTCTCAATGCAAATTTTCAACTCTCCCACCTCCAGCACTGTTTTCTGTTTGCGTCTATGCAACTCTCTCCTCCATCCATTCCACCACACAATTCACTCCTGCCTCTCTTCTCCACCCATTCCACCATACACATCACTCCTGCCTCTCTTCTCCACCCATTCCAACAGACAAATCACTCCTGCCACTCTTCTCCACCCATTCCACCATACAAATCACTCCTGCTTCTCTTCTCCACCCATTCCACCATACACATCACTCCTGCCTCTCTTCTCCACCCATTCCACCATACACATCACTCCTGCTTCTCTTCTCCACCCATTCCACCATACAAATCACTCCTGCCTCTCTTCTCCACCCATTACATGCTGCCTGTATTCTCTTCTTCGCCTCTGTCATCACACTTCCCATCACTCATGACTGTTGACCCCAAGTATTTAAACACATCCATCAACGCCAGCACACCTTTTCACTGCCAACTCCCTGTATCCTCACCACTACATTGTCCTCTCTCTCTCAATCACGCACAGATTGAGTGCACAACATGCTGCAGAATGTTGTAACTGTAACTAAGCATTTTTTCTCAATAAAATGTTCTGATTCTGATTCACAGGTATTCTGTCTTGGTCCTTCTGACCATAATTCCTCTCCTTTGCAGAGCGGCAAACCACCGTTATTGCTTTATAAATATATGACCTTTTCTCTATTTCTCATGTACTACGTTATCTTAATATGTTACTGCACGTTATTATAACCATTTTCCCATCTCGGATGTCTTCAGTGGTGAAAGTTTATTAATGTCTTTGTTTTCATCTGAGCACTTGGTTGACGGTGCCTGTCTCCAGGTTCTGCCTCGCCCCTCGTGTTTCTGAGCCTCTCTGGAAAGTTCGCTGCCCTTCCTGCAGAATTGTCTGGAACGGTGTGCCTGCGTTAAATCCAAACGCAGACACGCTCACCGCCCATTTCTGTAGTTCAGTACTAGCTACGAGGCGGAACACTCTTTCAGATTGCATTTCCCACATTTGTTAACGAAGGAGGGCTTTTATTCCGTTAAATTGTTGAGAGTGACTAGAATCGAGACAGCGTCGCAACTCTTAAATAGAAAGCCCACCAACCAGAGCCACACTGACCCTCCTGTTGCTTAGGACTTGTGTTGGATGAACCTGGGTTAAAGGAGTCCTTTGGGATCTCGTAAAGCCAGCTGATCTTTTGACACTTTTCAGAGCTAAACATGACTGCAGAAGAAGTTGCAAACGATGGAAACAGCATCCCTGTCGAAGGAGAGGACATAACTCCCAAGAAAGATGGAGGTGTTTTGAAGGTACTGGGTTTTTTATAGTGAATACGTGCCAGTTTCAACTTTTCAGAAGTGATGAGATGAATTTTGGACTTCATAAGACAGTGAAAGATGTTAATAACGTACAAGCAAAGCTCAGCTCCATTCAGTGTCGAGGTAGCTTTATGGCTAACAAGTGGCTACATGCACAGGCCATGAGGGAGGGCAAGGTATTAGCTCTTATGATAGTTTGGTGGTTTATTTACTATTCCTTCAGCCTACCAGACCGTCTGATTTGTAGAGAAGCAAGCTGACTGACCCGTGCAAGTGCAATCATTAGATTGCACAAGTCTGCATTTGTAGGTTAGTAAACAAACTAGCAGACCAACATTACGAGCAGGTGGAATTAAGTAGCTGGGCTAGTTAGCCTGCAGGATGTTCATTCTCTTGGTGAACAGGTTAAACTATTTTATGACATGATCTGTATTTCATGTGTGCCGGTGTTGTTAAAAAGGTGCAGAGAGGTAATTTAGCTGCATGACTCGTCAGCAATGTTAGCTAAGCTACCTGCCGGCTAGCCACACAGCAGCAGTCAAGAGATGTTTTGGATGAAAAGATATCCTTTCTTAATAGTACTTTGCATCAATCGCTATGACAGCGCTGCTGTAAGTATGTTAATTTAACAAGCAGGGTACTTGCGTATTAGTTTCATGTTTCCAGAAATTTCTGGATGACTGCCCTGTGGTTCTTGCTCACTGTCTTCAACTAGAGCTCAGCTTAGTATATCTAATTAATCTTGTAAATGTATTTATCTACTGTTGATCAGCATGGTTGAATTGTCATGGCAGTGTCTCATATCAATGCTGGGTCTGTTTCTATATCTTCTCTCTCTGTAGTTGGTGAAAAAGGAAGGCACAGGTGCTGAGTTGCCCATGACAGGTGACAAGGTGTTTGTACACTATGTTGGTACCCTTTTGGATGGCACACAGTTTGACTCCAGTCGGGACCGTGGAGAGAAGTTCTCCTTCGAATTGGGCAAAGGTGCGTTAACGCATATCGACTATGATGTTGCATAAAAACACAAACGTATTCAACTTTTTGATTACTTTTCTTGGATCTGACCTGTAGGTTATTAAACCATGGGGTACTAGTGTAACAAATATCCCATGCTTTAATCATTTATAGCCATAGTCATTTATGCTGTTTGTAGATTCAAAGCAAGGAATTCCCTTTTTATTACTAGCAGAGAGCACATATGGTACATTTTGTCTTGTATTTGACCTGTAGGTCAGGTTATCAAAGCGTGGGATATTGGTGTAGCAACAATGCGCGTTGGTGAGATTTGTCAATTGATCTGCAAACCTGAGTACGCCTATGGAGCTGCTGGCAGCCCACCCAAAATTCCACCCAACGCCACTCTCATGTTCCAGGTACACCAACATATGAACCAGCTAGATGTTTTGTTTAAAGTACACGAAAAGTATTGCTTACCCTTTAGTGTTTTAATTTGTGCTTGTTTTTGTGCATGACAGGTAGAGTTGTTTGAGTTTCATGGGGAAGACATCACTGATGACGAAGACGGTGGAATTATCCGGAGAATCATCACCAAAGGAGAGGGCTATTCTAAACCCAATGAGGGGGCTACTGTGGAAGGTAAACATGCCCACAAGCAGTCTGCCGCTGTTGAAAGTGAGATGTTGTAAACCTGAAAGTCACCCATCAACCTACAATTTCTCCCCTAAAACACACTCTCTGTCTCAGTGCACATGGAGGGCAAGCATGAGGGTCGTGTGTTTGATGATCGAGACCTGAAGTTTGAGATTGGAGACGGAGAGAATCACGACCTGCCGCCTGGTGTGGAGAAAGCAATGCAGGCTATGGAGCAGGGAGAGGAGTCTCTATTCACTATTAAACCAAAGTAATTGCTCCCACAATGCACATACATAGTATTCGGCTGTTACTAAATCGACTATGTTGAATCATTTATGCAACCCATTGACTCAGAGCAGAGAATATGTGCAATGAGCACATATACCTTTTGCTTTTACTGAACTCACTTCATTGTACTGAAAACAAAAATATTGGTTTTATTTTCAGATATGGGTTTGGAAATGCTGGATGTTCAAAATTCAACATTCCACCCAATGCAGAGTTAGAATACACAATCAAACTGACAACTTTTGAGAAGGTGAGTATTCTTGAACATTCTTAACATGATGAACACGTTTACTGATAAATGTTTGTATGCTTTTGTGTGTTGGTTTTATATATTTATTCCTACTGCCTTGCAGGCAAAAGAGTCTTGGGAGATGAATACTTGTGAGAAACTGGAGCAGAGCGCCATAGTCAAAGAAAAAGGAACACAGTATTTCAAAGTAAGAAAACAAATGTATCCAGTAGTGTGCGTTATTAACACTGAGATTCAGAGTTTTGTAAAAGGTTTGGCTCAGTTGTTTCCTCACAAATTAGCTGTAAAAAAAAATCATTGTCTTTGTTTAGGATGGTAAATACAAGCAGGCAGCAGTGCAGTATAAGCGCATTGTGTCATGGCTGGAGCATGAGTCCAATCTGCAGGGGGAGGATGAAGAGAAAGCCAAAACCCTGCGGTTGGCAGCTCACCTCAACCTGTCCATGTGCTACCTAAAACTACAGGACCCCAACCCAGCCCTCGAGAACTGTGACAAGGTCAAGATCATTTGCCATCCTCTACCTCTTTTACATTCATGTGTTATACTATGTGTTACCATATTTATCTTTTACTCTCAAATACGATATCTGGGTTGTTTATCTGGTACCAGGATCTTTGCATAGCATAAAATGTATGCTGGGGCCCTCCTCCTTATTAAGTTCAGTTGTGTGCCATGCCCACTGAGAATAAGTGTATGAAATGAAGTACATATAATTTCTGTGTCCTTAGAGACACAACAGTAGAAGGGAGTGTAACAGCAAAGAGCTTAGTTAGACAAGATTGTAGGATGCAAACATTGCCATAAGTGGTTTGTGAAATATCTACTCTGGTCAACGGTATAAATAGGAAGTGTCTAGGAGCTCAGGTATGAAGTGGTAGATCACACAATCTCGCAGTGTGGGATTGCAAAGTGTTGAAGTGATTTAAAATGGCCTATTCTTAGTCAGGAGCTTCAGGAAGTGCTGAGCACCTGCACGCATGTCTAAGATGACCATGCTCTGTACCACGCATTGGCTGGAGTGGAGTAATGCGTGCCACAATTGGATGTGTCTGGGGTGATGAATCCTGCTTCACTGTGTAGCAGTATAATCGATCAGTCTGGGTGTAACGGATGCCAGTGAATGGTATACAGACCATACAGGTATACAGGTGTGATGGTTAGGTGTGCTCATATTTTTTGCCCATATTCTGTATCTGTTAAATATTTCTAGCTGGGTTTGCAGGGCTGCCAACTTTTGAGTTCAGCTTGGAATGAGGTTTATTCCCAGGAGTGGGTGAGGGTGGATTAGCTTCTCCACTAGAACGTGATTGCATTTTGATTGGCTGCTCCAATTGTTGCACACACTGCTGTTCAGAGAAACAACAGAAAAAGCGAAGATGAAAAGTTCGCATGAGAAAAGGCTTGTGTGCCAAGATCTTTGTCGGTTGCGTGAGTTTCCTCCTCATTGCATGAGTTGGCAGCCCTTGGTTTGTGTTAATGCAAATGAGGATGAAGAAAATATATAAAAGTAAATGAGAGTGAAAACATAAGAATTGATGAGATATTAGACTAACTTGAAAAGTGAGTGTGTTTATATGCTAGGAAACACCTTGATGGGGCAGCAAGAAATTAGATTTTATAAACTATATATTCTTACGATATTTTCACAATTGGAACATCTCAGCTGTATTTTATTTATCATTATTATTTATGAATTTTGAATAATGTTAGATGTGGTGTTTTAATGCACCTATGTGGTCTTTTTGTAGGCACTGGAACTGGATGCAAATAATGAAAAGGCTTTGTTCAGGCGAGGAGAGGCACTTGTTGTGATGAAGGAATTTGACAGAGCAAGAGATGACTTCCAGCGTGTTCTACAGCTCTATCCAGCCAATAAGGCCGCAAAGAGTCAGGTGTTGCTGTGCCAGAAACACATCAAGGAGCAGCATGAGAAGGACAAACGTCTCTATGCTAACATGTTCCAGAAGTTTGCAGAGAGAGATGCCAAAGTAAGTGTCTTAGTAGGTGGTTCCAATGACTTTTCATTCTAATGGTGGTAAAACCTAAATGTCTTTGTAATTGTCTTGTTCTATTCTTTCTCCCCTCCTTTTCACATGCAGAAGGAAGCAGAACAGGCAAAAAAAGAGACTGACAATGCAATGGACATAGAGGAAAATGGAGCCCAGGAGCAAACTGCAGCATAAGAGCGTTTGTGTGCATAATTAATTTTTATAAGGGTTCTTTTTTTTTTTGTACCTGTTATGTTCCTCTAATATGTGTGTAAGCGTGTGAAAACGAATATCTGATCCAGATGTAGAAAATCGTTTGCTTTTGTCCCCCCCTCCATGCCTTGCTAGCAATGTCTGCATTAAAACTGTTTGTGTGTTTGTGAGGCAGCTAGTAGGCCCAGCTGTGTACTTTGCTGCTACTCTGTGTGGCATGAGAAAGATTGAAGGTTAGAAATGCTGATCCCAGCCCAAATCAGCTCATAGCCAGTACTGCAGCCTCTGATATGGGCCTGATGCCCAAACTAATACTAAAAGATATGTAGCGCTGTAAATTTTGTTCTGCTGGAAGACCTAAGATGCACAAAAACCATCATCAGGGCAACGGGACTGTTTTGGTAGTATAATTATCTTTATGGTTTGTACATATGAAAGTTGTTTTTTTTTTTTTATTCTTACACTGTTTAACTGTATGATTTTGATTCTCTCAGTTTGAAGTCTGGTGCAGGTGAATCTAAAGTCTTATGGACTCTAGCTAGGACAACCAACAAACAGGAGACCTTTACCAAGGACAACCGCTGAGTCACTGCTTTACGCATTCTTCTGAGTGTAACATGTTTACGTTTTAAGGCAGGAAATCTAAACTTTCCTGTGAAAATATTAAATTCGAGTAAACATCACTTTAAGTTTGAGTCAATGCTAAACATCAGCATGGATGAGGATCCTGTACTTGACTTTTTTTTTTGTTCTGGAAAGAAAAGGTACCCATGTGGTTCAGACTGGAAATTATGATTATAACATGACTCTCAGCAGTCCTGTATGATAAAAGTACTTGCTGGCACCAGATATTTGTAAAGGCATGAGAGGAAGAGGGTGAAAAACTGTGGAAGTATCGCAAATGCTTCACAAATGTTAAAATAAAAAAAAAATAAAGTTATGTTTATCTTTCTGTCTTTCTTTTGCGTCTTTATAACTTTCAAGCCCTGGTGCAGCTTTTCATATGTGGTGTTGCTGGAATAGATGCTTGAGTATAACTGACAAATACACAGAAATATGAAGAAACTATGAACTGGTTAATAGAACCATTTTTCTATGATCAAAATGTGGTCCTACTCACCACATCACCCCTAATGAAACAAACTTTTATAGTTTGAAATGTAGTCTTGTACTAAATGTATTTATGTTTGTGCTACAGGAAGCATTTCAGTCCTAAAAGCATATACACAGGGGTTTACAGTGTATTCCACCTTTTTGTGAAATTCAGTCATTTTGTTTTTCCCCACCATAAACCTCTTTATATTCCTCTCTTAAAAACAGCTGCATGATCTTTGGCTCTTGTTAAAGATGTGATCAATCACACTGATTTAATGAAGAGAATCTTTACATTAATGTTCTCAGTGGTCTAAAGTCTGCCTTAAAAAATTGTGTATGTAGCCTGTGTTTTGCTGAAAGCCTGTTTCATTATTGGCACTAAACAAGGAAAACTAAAACGGAAAAATTGTGTAGTGCAGAATGTCAGAGGACCCCTCCCATGATAAAACGGTAAAGGTCGCCACCTTGTGGTGCTCTCTGCTCATGCAGCCTAAGAATAATTTGCTGTTTCACTTGCTGCAACTTCTCACTCTCCTCTCACTCATCTCCAGCATACAGCTCCATGAAGTTCTTGATCTCTTCCATAACCAGTCGGAACACCAGCCATTACATAGCTTCTTCTTATGTATCATTTATTATTACTTATCTAACTATTTAATATATATTTTTTATTTTATTCTTATTGTATGCTATTATCTTGCACAATCTGGGAGCTGGCCAGATCATCATTTCACTATATGTTTCCCTGGATAACTATGTATGTGTTAAAAAAACAAAGCTCTTGAATTAAAGTATTGCCACTGCCATTAGCTGCTTTCCCATGTTTTGGGCAGTATCAGGAGTAGCATCACACTATGTCCTTTTATAATAAAACATAATACTATTTTACGTGTAATATAGAAGAGCACTACCAGAAAGAACAGCATCAACACTCTGTGGCTTACATGTCTGTCATTTGCATCAAGCAATTAAACTAAAATTAATGGTTTAAATGTACCTTTAAATCTAGCTTTGAACCCAGCTAAGACTAAATTGCTGAAAGCTAACTAAAGATCAACAGCTTGTTTTAAAATCTTGGTATTATGGCTTTTTTTTTTTTAATCTTTCCACTTTCCCTTGATTTTACACAGTGATTTATGTCAAATGTACGGGCAAAGTTCGCTTAAGCTGTTTTATGAAAGTCCAATAGTCCTTTAACAAACAGACCTGACTTTGAACTGCATTAAACATCTAATGGAAACAGAACAGTAATCTGTTTTATATCAATCAGGATTTTCAGAACTCAGTGATAGTGGGCAAGCAACAAGAAGTCACAAAAGATTTTAAACTTTTAGCGGTGATGCTGTTTTAGTGACCATTGGCTGTCTTTCCCATGAGAGGGAGCCACAATACTCTAGCATGTTTGCTTTTTTTGCTTTAAAGCTCGGATCTGGAAACTGGGAGCTGATCACTTTCATTTCCCTAAATCAAATAGTAGTAAATTCAACTCAATGCCTGATAACATAAAATCAAACTTGGCATATTACCACTACTACTAGTACACTTTTATTACTAGTATTGCTACTAAAATTAATATAATAACATAATACAAAATAATATGTGACCAGACTGCAAAAAAAGTAATACTATTGTGACTAGGGGGCAGTGGTTACAATGCCCTTATATTCAATAATGCAAAAACGGTGTATGTTAACTGTGCTATTATAGTGCTTTGCATGTGTGCTTCCCTCACACCTGCTGCAGACTAATATCTCCCAGCAACATCGTAGCAGAGCAACAGGCCACTTGGCAACAGCAGCAGCCCTTTGGATAAAATTACACACACACACACACACACACACACACACACACACACACACACACACATACATACAGAGACATAACCAGAGAGAGAGAGAAAAAAGGCCTCTATTAGAGACTCATGATTTCTCTTTCTCATGTGCCTATAAGTTTGTTTCTCCGTCTCTGTCACTCCCTCCTGCTTCAGATCGCTGCACACATACAGCGATATTCTGTGTGGAGGCAAAATATATTTGTGCAGTCATGCACATGCAAAATATCTTTGTAGCAAGTGTTTGAATACACTAGCCACATCCTATTAGGAGTCAGGCATATGCTTTGATTAAATAAACACAAAACCATTTGGTATTATACTAAATAAATGTTTTCCAAGACTCCACATGTGCTGCACATTTTAGAGAGTAAAATGGGTGCAGTGAACCACTGAACAGAGTAATGTTTGCCTTAATCTTTGAAGATGTGGACTCTTATGATGCACCAGGCATATACTTCTGTTTATTGATTTGTGGAAGTAATGGCACACACACCTGCTTTTTTGTTGAGTTTGGTTTGGAGGAACTGGTATTATGAAGTGGTGGTAGGTTGTGTTAAGTATGAATGGCAGCTGTGTTTAGTTTGAGTTAAGTGCTTGTGTTTTGTTATTGGTGGTTGGGATTATGTTATATGTATTTAAGGGATTTTTGTTTCAGTGTCCAGGTGTAGGTCAGCTGCTTTGCTGCTTTGTCTTTTCTTCTTTTTTCCTTTTGTTCTGAGTTCAGTTTATGGCCCTTGAGCCTGATTGTTTTGGTTAGAAAATAAAAGTATCTGAAGATGAATGTTTGCCAACATGCCTGCCCTCATTCAGGAGTAAGGGGAAAACGTGACAACAGGTTCTTTTCATCTGTGCCAGAGTGTGCTACCGTTTCCTAGAAATGTTAATATTTCCACCATCCAGTTTGTACATACATGCATATACTTTCATAGGTATATATTTACATAGCTATCCATCTGTCTATCTTACTATCTATCTATATATGTATATTCATCAAATCTCCTCATAGAAAAGGTTCTGTTACATCATTTTACTTCTGTACTAAAACACCGGTTTGAATAGATTTGAAATGTTATTGTTTTCACCAAGATGGTGTTTTGTATTCAAATAAACTAGTACACCCGGTACTGTTGTGACCAATGTAAGCTTGAGGAGAGGTGTCACTCTTCTTGGCAATCTGGTTTTCCTGGATCAGTGCTGAAAGGCTTTGCTGGTCAGTCTTATTGGTCAAAAGATTCAGCTGTGATGGTGAGAAAGTAAAGGACAGATCTTAAATCTGTTCAACATTACTAGCTGTACTTTTGTTGATACTGCTAAACATATCATCAAACTGCTAAACTTTCAATAGTGGCTGATATTGCTGGCCAGCTCACAGGACAATTAATGTTAGGTATACTTACACATTTTTACAGGTAAAATTTTTGTACTATCAGTCTGAATTCATTAAAGTATTTCTTTACAGAGGTATTTTTCCACTATGCCTAAAAGTTTGTCCTACAGTCTCTGTCACTCCTTCCTGTTTCAGATCTTTGCACACATACATATTCCATGTTCTCACACAGGCAAATATGTTTGTGCAGTCTTGCACATGCAAAATATCTTTGTAGAGTACGTTTGAATACGGTGACCACATCCTTTAAAGGGTCAGGCCTACGAATAGGTTTAAAAAATTGCAGAGTGTATTAGAGCTATATGAAATGTTTTTCAAGGCTCCACAGGAACAGCATAAAGTTAGCTGTAGAATATATACACTGTAAACGTACAGTACATATGTTCTACAGTACAATTTTTCTGGTTATTGCTTTTGCAATGTGTGTGAGTGTGTTTGTGTAAAATGTGCAGGTCACCATTGTTTTATACACTATTGACCACACTTGATTTAAAATTCCAACTAAACAAATGATTTATTATACCTTGGAAACGTTAAGCTATATAACACTCCTACATTATTTTACAATTGCAACAATTAAAATGGTAATGTTAAGATAATAGTGTGTGCATGTGTTTCATCCCATCAGAAACTGAATCAACCTGTGCATTTTACACACACACACTGCCGCAAGTTGTACAAACAGTGAACAAAAAAAGAGAAATGTGGTCTCTTATTTTTTTCCATGGCTGTATATTCATATCCAGTGTTGTGATTTTTCCTTTTTTCAAAAGTTCTCTCCATAAAAATAACTTTGTGTTAAATCATGTTGTATAAAACACTAAAAAAATGGTTTGAATAGATGTCATTGTTAATATCAAATCGATGTTGTTTTGTATTCAAATGCACATCCAGAATCGCTGTGATCATAGTAAAGATATGAAGACAAAGACTGATTTTGACTTATTGGTTTTCAATTCCCGAGGTCAGAGTGAAAGTCCTGGACAAGTCACAGAAAAAGGTAGAGATTATTTTTGCAGACATTATTACGTACATCAGCAGTTTGTTCATCTTGGCTTATATTGTTGACCCACTGAATTTCATATAATCAACCTTTATTTATTAAGACTCATCTTCAAATGTTCACACACACATGCATTCTGTGTACAATATAAGTCTGAAGAGGGGGTTTAATCATAATATGTACATAATTCTGTTAAAAATCAAAACACATAGATAGCAGAATATTTATGCGAACAGATCAGACTTTCCCTACTTTGACACTTTTATCCAGAAAAAATCATGTATGTGTGATTACTAGATTTTGTCTGTAACAGTGAAAAGAGGAAACTGCTTGAACTCTCACCAGCCCAGGCTTAGATTAGTATTACAAGGTCTTAGGAGCGAAATAAAATGTTGATCCCTGCTCTACGAAATAAAGAAAGGTTGCAAAGGTTCATCTTTTTTAAATAACATGCAACTGGTTTTGGTGTAATTGTTTTTGACAAAGCTGACTTTGAGAAAAAAAATAAACACAGAAGAAAATGTAATTGTCCTTTAAAGCACTAAATTCCAGTCACACACCTCCATCACCACCACCACCACCACCTAAAGATGAGTCTTTTCTGTACATTTACACACTAACACTTGTAAATGTTTATTTAAACTTACATCTTTTTTATTATAGTGCAACTTGTGGCCTGGTGGTTAGAGAGTTGTCCCTGCAATTGGAAGGTTATGGGTTTGAATCTCATGATTGCCCATGGCACCATTAAGCAAGGTACCATCCCCACACACTGCTCCCCAGGCACTGCATCACTGGCTGCACACTGCTTCACTTGGTGAATGGGTTAAATGCAGATAAAGAATTTTACGTTGTTCACACTGTGTGCTGTGATCACATGTGACTATAAGGGGCCACTTTTTAGAACCTGGACACGGTAAAAATTTTGATCATTTTCAGCAATCTGTAACAATCGCTTCTCGGCCTTTTGGCTAAGATCAAGTGTAGTATCTGTGCTTATCAGTTGGGGGTGGAGGTAGCTCAGTGGGTAGGATACTTGCCTCCAGACCAAGAGGTCTTGGGTTCGAACCCTACCTTCAGCACCACCACTGGGTCGCTGAGCAAGACCCTTAACCCCAAGTTGCTCCAGGGAGAGACTGCCCCCTGTAGGTAGGGAATGAAAGTCGCTTTGGATAAAAGCGTCTGATAAACGCTGTAAATTAAAAGTCCACTTCATATAGTTCTAGCTTTTTATTTTCCCTTTAATGTATTGTAACTCCACGTTTCAGGGGCTCTTTTTACTACAGGTTGCACTTGTGACAAAGAAAGACTCTTGGACTACACCTTTAATTACCTGGATCTGTGACGTCACTGAAACGGGCGTGGCCAGTCTGTAAATCAAAGCATACCGAGGCCCCGCCCTACAGCTCCTTCACCTCCGTGCGAGTGGCCGCAGCCCTGTGTGTGTTTTGGAGAGTTGTCTGCAGGATGCTGAGGACTTGTGTGTGCCGTACATTCTTCTGTGGTGGAGCTGAAGGCAGCAGCCTCACTTTCACGTGTACCTGACACTTCCAGCCTCACCACCACAGGGTCAGGATGCTGCGGCTCCTCTTCCCCCTGCGGAAGATCCGTCGGAACGGAGCATACCTGCTGTTCGGGGCCGTGCTGGTGGTCGCTGCTTTCACTGCTTACCTGGAGTTTGTTGCCACAAATGCACTGGGCAGCGACAGTAAGTTCATTCCATCTCTTCACTTTCCTGAACAATGTTCTTCACTAGCACGTGCTTTAAGGTGGCATAACTTCGTTCGCATAGTGTAATGACTATGTCATTACTTGTGATTGAACTATTTGAAGTGCTGGTCCTCTTATAGTCACCTACAAGTCACTTAGGACAATACGTAGTCACTTATAAGACAATATGTAGTCATTTTAGGACCACATATTGGCCTATCTCATGCATCATCACATTTCTTGTTTCAGAGACGCGCATTCATTTAGAGACACATGTTTCGCCTATCTGACGTGAAAAATATCGGGCCATATTATGAAGCGTGAATACAGCACACAGTATGAACAATGTGAAAATCTTTCTCTGCATTTAACCCATTCACCAAGTGAAGCAGTGTGCAGACAGTTACGCAGCGCTTGGGGAGCAGAGTGTGGGGACGGTACCTTCCTCAAGGGAACCTTAGTGCTGCTACTCTCAGTCTTAGGATTCGAACTTCCGATTGCAGGGGCAACTCCCTAATCACTAGTACACCAGCCTCCAGAACTCCTATGTTATTGCACCATGAGTGTGGCACACTATATCAAAACTATGTTGCAATGCTTTGGCTGGCCATGGAGATTTTGATAAACAGATACTGCATGTTCACTTTATTTGTCATGCATTTTGTCAGTAGTTAAAGAATACTGACTAGTTACCATCCTGTTTAACATGAAAAATATAAAACAAATAAAACAAGGCCAGCATTACCTTAAAATCAGCACAAACATACCTGATTCAAGGTCAAAGTGTGTCGTTACGTGAATATGTGTCTCTGAAACTTTTGTTAAATTGGAAAGGGAAAACTCAAAATGCCTAAATGTCAAAAATTGTATTCATCACTTCAAAAATGCTGTGCTTTACTAAATCCAGTTAGCCAGTTGTTCTCTTTGTAGTAAAACATGCAGCTAGTCAGTATTCTTTAACTACTGACAAAATCCATGACTAATGCTCAGAAATGCATATTGTGGTGTAATTTATGACAGAAATGTCCCAATCATGCCCTGGATGCCTGGGGCTGTAGGTGATAGCACACTCACCAATGAAAGTGCAAGCAGTGGGCATGTGAGCATCAGATCTGGATCACAGAATGGAAGAACAGCATCTAGTCTCATGTTTTTTTTCTACATCATACGGACATCCGGGTGAATTTGCATCATCTCCAAGAGATTTCACTGTCACCAGGATGCACTATGGAAAGAAGGCTAGCTGGCATATTCTCTGAAGCAATGCCCTACTGGGAGACCTTGGGTCCTGGCATTCATGTCAGTGTTACTTTGACATGTACCACCTATACATTGGTACAGACCAAGCTCACCCCTTAGTAACTATGGATTTCCCTAATGGCAGTGGCCTCTTTTAAATTCCCCAATATCTCATGATGGCTGATTATCTGTGAGATGTGCTGTGAGATGTGCTGAAACTGGTCTGATCCGTGGAAGCCCACCTCACACCTCACTAGCCTGAAAGGATCTGCTGCTAACGTCTTGGTATAGATATCACAGCAAGCCTTCAGAGGTTTTATGGAGTTCGTGCCTCAACAGGTCAGAGCTACTTTGGCAGTACAAGGAGGACGTACAGATTATTAGGCATGTGGTCTCAGTGTTTCGGGTGATCAGTGTAGATTTTGATTAACAGATACTGTATGTTCACTTTATTTCATACACAAATAGGCAAAGCGAGTGCTGTACTGTGTAAACGCTTAAGGCTCTTGTGCAGGCTCTTGGTTAAAGTCATTTATATGAGCACTAAGGAACTTTCTGTCAGCAAATACCCAAGTTAACATTTTTGTGAGCTGGTTAGAACACAAGTTCCATTCCAGATTTCTCCTTTGGTTGTGAAACTGCATCAGCAGCCCACCTGATTTAATCTGAGGAAGTATCACATATAGTGAACCAGGCGTTTGAGGTATTTGATGAGAACTACAATGTAAAACTGAGCTTCCATGAGGAGGAGTGTGGGAATGGTTAAGCAAGCTCATAGACATACAGAAATATGTAGACATACAGAAATATTATTTGTACACATTCTAACTTTAGCTTTGAAAAACATATACTGCTCAGCTGAACAAGTTTTAAAACTAATTTTCTCAGGTGTGTAAGACTGGAACATTACTGTATAAGTGTCTCTGTGTGAACGGTAGCTGGAGTCACGCCCCCCCTCCCCCAAATGTGGTCCGACCGGCTATACCACTTGAGTGTGACTGCTCTGACAATCTTTGCCTCTGGTAAGAGGTACTTTTTTTTTTTTTTACTTTTTAAACTTTTTTTCATACATCATTCAGCTATAAAGTAATTCAGGGTGATTAGATGTGAGATCATTGAGATGCATGAAATGAATATGCTGTTTTATGAAAAAATTGCTGTGAGATTTGGCCTCAAATTGATTTATGAAAAAATACCGTCCAGAGTCGTATGTAGAGATTTCGAGAAATTTGAGCTTTAAGTTGCAAATATTAATTTTTCTATATACTGTATTCAGCTGTAATTATGATTCTATTATGATAGGCATTGGGATTGGTATTTGCTGCAATTATGGCTTTTGCTCCCATTGTTCCACTGAAAAGACAGCTGCAGCAAGAGAAATATTGACACACTACGGTTAGTGTGATTCCAGGAAGGTGAAGCATTCCAGTGAATCAGCCAGAGTGCTTTGTTGAAAGACAGGATTTGGGTGCACTGGTGAAACAGATCCTTCGTGTCATGTGCTCTGTGACTAGAGATGTTTTGGTGAATCACACTCAGTCATCACTGAAAGTAAAGGAGGTTATGAATGTTGTGCGACGTCTGCATGCTGGTGGCTGGTTTTTGTCCTTTTTTAGTGGGAGTGGAGTCTGTCATGTTTAAGTTTGGTACACAGGACAGCCAGAGAAAACTGTATTTTGTGTGTGTGTGTGTGTGTGTGTGTGTGTCTGTCGCCTCCCTCCTTGTCTTGCTGCAGCTTGCCTCTCCTTTGCCTGCATGCTGTTTATCTTAAGCCTTTGTTCTGTGTCATTATTCTGTCGTTTTTGGGCATGAGCGTGTGTACGGATGTGTACGGATGTGTTAGAAAAGATAGTAAAATCCAAAAGGAAACAAAATGAGGGCTGAACTGACCTACTAAATACATCTGTGAGCTTCCATGTGTATTTAGCATCCAATGTTTAGTAAATGTTAGCACTGTAAATGTTTATCTGCTATGTATTTCCAAGTGTATTTCACTTCTGAGAAGACATGACAGTTTTTGCTTCAAAGAAATGCAGGCATTAGCTTACAGGAAGACCAGGTGAATGGTGTGGATTTTATGCAGGCCTTGTGTGGCTTTAGATAACTCCCAAACTGCCTCGCTCAAAGCTAACAAATGAGGGGTTTGAGTGATTTTAAGGGTGGTCTCAGTTGTCATGCGTGCAAGAACGAGTCAGAATAATAGAAACAGTAATCAGTAATTTGGGGGTTTGCAGACTTTTGTCTACAAAGAAAATTTCACACTTCCTGGAATGCTGTTAGAGCAGTTTTGCAGGGAATTTACAAGAAGAGAAGACAAAGTCTTGAACAATCTTGAGTGGGCAATGTGGGTTGAAGGCTTCCATTGACATTCTGAAAAGAAAATGCAGAAAGGAGAATAAAAGACGACCCACAGGCTCACACATTACTGCACTGAATGTGTTGTTTTTAATGGTGTTTTTGTGTTTTCTAAATTGTATTGCATTATAACTACCAGTTCCACACAGCTAATTTGGTACGGAGCAGAACACAGGTATGGTTTATAGTGTCTTTTTGGCCGTAGTGTTCTGAGGTTGGTCTTCTTCGTAAACCTGATCTTCTTTCTGTCAAGCATAAGAAGTGTAACCTTAACAGGCTGCTCTTTGCAGTTTGATGTGAATCAGCATGTTCTTGTGATCCCAGCCCCCGTCCCGTGGTGAGTCAGATAGAGTTTGGTCTCACTTACTAGACTGTAAAAATAAGAAAGTACAAAAACCAGAATGAACATGCAGTTTACACAAAAAACTGCAATAACCTTACTACTCTATAGCACAACTCCTAGTATAACCCACAGTTTGTTAATGTGTTATTGGTTTAAATGTGTTAAAGTGCCCATGTTTACAGTGTTATTTTTTGTATAATACCAAACCCTTTTCTGACAAGTACATTTAAAATGAGCATGGTTGCTATTAAATGTTGATGTTACTATGGAAATGTGTTTTATACATATATTCATTTTTATATTTATTAAACTTGACTGAACTCACTCAGTTTCAAATAATTAAAATTTTAAAATGTGTGATAGGTTTCTGAGCTGCAATGCTGCAGTATTCCACTAAAATCAGAATCAGAATTTGCTTATGTTAAAAGTGCTCACTCACACAGAGACAAAGTGACGAGAACTCTGCAGAATTACTGTTAAAAATACTTAAAAATAGTGTACAAAATACACTATGCTATATGCACAAGTTAAATAACTTACTGCAAAGTAATTTACAAGTAACACAATCGTTATTGCACGTAATAGAGATAAGAAGAAGATAAGCAGTATTAACATAAGTAGTGTTATTGCACATGGTAAGACGATTGCTCATACTAATAAGATATTGCATATAATGATAATGATTTAGCACCCAGTCAGACATTGCACATGATATTCCACATTGTTAAACCATTGCACATAACAACAGTAATATCTATTGCCTATAGCACATAATATACACTATCCCTTCCCTACTGCTCAGATAAGATTCATAATGCTGCTTTTCAGTCTGTTATTCTGTTAGTCTTTCTGCATGTCTTTATCTGTGTGTTTGTGTGTGTGGTAGAGGGTCTGATACATGTTGCTTTTTTAAAGGAATTAAACAGAATGTTGTATAGTGAGGTGACATGGGGGTGGGGCGGGTGTTATTGAGGTGAGAGAGACAGCAGGACTTGGCACTCCACATCAAACACACAATCACAGTAAGGTGTGTAGGAAGAAGTAAACACACAAACACACTTCCTCTGTAGTCACATTATTTCTTTGTTAATCATCTTGTTATTCACGCACCGGCAAATGGGAAAACATACTTCTTGACACATTTTGGGCTTCTTTAACATTTTGGTTTGCATATGGACCAGGGGTTGACCGATATGGGGTTTCTGTGGCCCGTGCCATTGAAAAGGTCTGCAGTTCAAAATCATCAGAGATAAGTTTATGTTGGTTCTGTAGTGTTTTTCATGCTGATTTCAAATCTGTGTTTAGTTTTTTCCGCACATACAGTTTTTGTGATGAAGCAGACACTGGACAGAGACTGAGCTCAACAGTCTCTTTTGATTTAACTTGCAGTAATAAAAATACAGGGCTTTAAGAAGAACAAAAACAAAAAACAAGATAAACACTGGAGACGCTCCACGGGGGAAATTCTGGACTGCAGCTGTCACAGGTGCATCAAACAGCAGCAGCCAATCAGCAGCAAGCAGAAATAAATAATGTTCTCGGACTGGCTATTTTCAGATCTCCCGCCTCTGAGTAGTATTTAACCATCCAAAGATGTGCTTTTTTGTGTTCTCTGGAAAGTACAAAAACATGTATACAGTTATATTTTCTATGGGAATGTAGCTGACTTTATGTTAATATTTATGTTACAAAATTAGTCAATTATATTTTTCTTAATAATTAAAAACAAACGTGTAAAAAACATATTGCCATGAAAAAAGCGTCAGGAAAATGCAGAGAAAATGATCTGTGTACAATAATCAGTTAAGTTCTCAGAAAAAAATCTACTTTAGACTGATTCTGCGACTCCTGATCCTCATAAAAATGGG
>JBBPDE010000017.1:5865041-5878183 GCA_037974605.1 Nannopetersius ansorgii | reverse complement strand
ACACTGTGTGTGTGTGTGTGTGTGTGTGTGTGTGTGTGTGTGTGTGTGTGTGTGTGTGTGTGTGTGTGTGTACATAGGTATAAGAGGGGAGATCAATGTGCTGGTAAAGGTGGACCTCTTCAATGACCTGAATCGATTCAGACAGTCTTCTTGTGGAGTTAAGTTCTTCTGTAGTAAGTCTCTAAAAGATATTCTTCGCTCTTATATATTTCATTTCCCATTTTTTCTGTGTTCTGTCCTCTGCTTGATTGTCTTTTTATGACACTTTTTAAAACACCATTCTTCTGAAAACTCTTGCTATTTCTACATGCTAGCCATGTCTATCCCTCGATGTTATCGTGCTGTGATGGTTCATGGCTTTGTGGAGGAACTGGTGGTCAATGAGGATCCAGAGTACCAGTGGATTGACCGCATTCGGACCCCTCGAGCGTCCAACGAGGCCCGGCAAAGACTCATTTCACTTATGTCAGGTATGAAAGCTTATGCTTGTCTGAGCCTGCACATGTGTGTCATCCTCTGCTTCTAGCCACCATGGCCAACTGTTATACTGTGCCTGAAATACTGTGGTAGACAATGAAATGCAAGATTTAAGATAATGTCTTTTTATAGTTAGAATTTATTTGATCAAATATATTACATTTTCCTTCAGTGAATTCAATGAATTTATTGATTTATTCTGCAGTCATCAGTAAAATAAGTGAAGCACTACATTCTACTTCCATGTTAGAGTATAGCTTAGTGTCTTAAGTTCCCATGACTACAGTGTTAATGTATTTCTATAGCAATGGCCATCAATACTCAAAGTCCCTAATATCAATGATTACAGGACAGTGGGAGTGATGGGGGAGAAAAGCAGTGGATTTCACAAGGTGGTTGATAATTGTATTTGTTGTAATGTAGCTATACACTGAACCTGGTGCTGAGAATATTCATTATAATTATTACAACAGCAGGAACTTCCATGTTGTACCACACCATGGCAAGAAGAAGCTTATTGTGCTTTTGAGCAGAAACACAAGTGTTTTTACTTGCACTACTGAATCATTTATTGTAGAAAGGTGGCATTGTCTGTCAGTCAGTATTCTCCTATTTGTTCTTTTTGCCTTCTTTTTCTCTGTTCTCTAAATGCACACTCAGGTGTTGTACTAGTGTTTTGATTTTTGATGAGATACTTACATTCGATGTAACTGACATGTTAATTTTTGCTTCCTACCTTTCAATCTTTGGGTAGTATTTGCTCAGTTCTTGGTCAAAGAAGGTCATGCATCAAGTCTGACACTCATTCAGTTATTGATTATCTTTGCAGTATTGTTAAGTGTTGCACATTCAAACTTGGTCTTCAGTGGTAGATCAGTGTCTGTAACTTTGACTGTTTCACTTAAATGTTGTACTGTACATTGCAGCTTCAGATGTTGTGCAAATAAGACTGAGCTTAGAAACTGTTGCTAACCACTTTTAGGCTTTTTGGCAGCACACACGTCTCTTAAAAGTTTTACTACCTTTAGAATAATGTTATTTCATTGTTATTACAATATTCATTATTACATAATATTGTGACTCTTCATGTGAGTGTGAAAGAGGATGCTGTATATATTTTTTTAAATCCATGTTATTTGTGCAGTATGTTAACTATTATGTGTACGCAAACTATATTATGTGTAAGTTGATGGAATTACTATTTTACACTGAATAGAATTGAGTGCAGTAGAATTTGGCATGGAATTTGCATGGCAATCTATGCCAAATATGCTTTGACCGCATGCTGGAAATTTTGACTAGAGTAGCACTTCATTTGGGGATGTTTGGTAATTTCTTGGTAGGTAATTTCATCATAGGCCTCTAGAGTTACAACAGACTTGAACAGAGAAAGTCTTAGTCTTTAAAGCAAATTAAAGTTTTTCTACTGAAATAT
Organism: Nannopetersius ansorgii; assembly: GCA_037974605.1. Taxonomy (NCBI): domain Eukaryota; kingdom Metazoa; phylum Chordata; class Actinopteri; order Characiformes; family Alestidae; genus Nannopetersius; species Nannopetersius ansorgii. The sequence goes on along the minus strand of JBBPDE010000017.1, from coordinate 5,876,271 downwards.
ATTACTTTGGGCTGGTTTCACTGAAAGATATATTCTAAAATACATGAAGTTTACACAATGTTCCACTTTTCTGTTTAATTTAGGGAACCTGGATGTCTGCAGACATAAGAAATCAGCTTAATAGCAATCACCTTAATTCAAGCCCTAATCATGAAAAGCATATTGAGATAGGACATCTTGAAAATAAATGTGTACAAAAACATGGTGTAAATTGTTCTGTTTAATGATGCTACCCTGACAGTGTTTGATGGTACCACATACGCACCAAAGCATGATTTGTTTAAGTCTACCATCAGAAAAAGAAAAATTAAGGGAAACACTGACATTACAAGCCCACCCAGCACTTGTTTTGATGTTTGGTTCTCTGTGCAGGCGAACTCCAGAGGAAGATTGGTTTGAAGGTTTTGGAGATGGGTGGGAATGCAGTCGTGGGCTACCTGCAGTGTTTTGACCTGGAAGGGGAATCGGGCCTTGTTGTCCGAGCCATCGGCACTGCTTGCACACTCGACAAAATCAGCAACACATACACACCGGCAACGGCCACAAACCCATGTAACTCCTCTCCATCGAAAGATATAAAAGAGTGAGTGATTACAGATCTCAGGCCAAATCCACATAAAGGGATACTGTCGCACTGCGTTCGAAAAATTATGATCACTGTATATTTATGTATGACAGTGCGAGAACGTGTGCCATATTTTCAATTTATTTTAAAAGACATGCATTTGGATGCTATCCCTGTTCAACCAATACTTTAAGCTTGAGTCTTCATGGTATTGACCTTCACCAAACATCATAACTTGAAAAGGCATTGAGCGCTCCCTAAGTTAAGCAGGGATACCTCTGAAATAGACAAAGGGAATTGCGCTCATTTTGAATGTGCAGTAGCTTGTTTTGTCCGTGTGAGAGGGTTTGTTTGTTCTATGAGTATGTTTTACTGTAATACACACAAACACTCCACACCTCCAACCCTGTCCTCCTCCTGCATGCCCTCTCTTGCTCTTTCTTTCCCACCGACTTTGTCCCCTTCCTCGCTTTCTTTGTCTGCATCTCCTGCACGCTGCCTCTTCCACACACCTGCATGTTTGCATTAGTAAGCTATGATGAAGTAATGAAGTAGTTCAGCTGTGGCATTTCGAGTTGGACATTATTGCACTGGTCCTTTGTCTAGAGATTGTTTAGTGTGGCATATGTAAGTGTTTGAGAGTGTTTTTCATCCACACCAGCCTCTGTGCTCTCGTGTCTGTTATATTGTTCTTGTGGCCAGCAGTTGGGATATTATGCTTGTTTTTGTTTTTCGCTTGCATGTTTATTTCGACCTTTCTTGCGTGACTGATTGCTTGAATAAGTTTGTCATTGTTAGGAATGCACTGACCATGAATTTTTAAGGCCCAAGTCCAATTTTGGCCAAATTGGCCAGTGGCCATCCTTTTTTTTTTTTAATTTAATCTGAAACTCACACCATGTGCCATATTAACCCGTTGAACATAGCACATTTTCCCATGCTTTCTATTACCCGAAAATGGTAATATTTTACTATTTGGTCTATAATGGGCCAAAATGGCATTTTAAGATTGTAAAAAACAAATTGCTTGACTTTTTAAATAACTTAAGACTAATCAAAGGAAAGACTCATCTGCCTCCGGTTATTTACTTTATTAAGTTAACACTAATTGGATAGAATCAAAATCATAAATTGGATAATTGCTGTTGCATGTTATAAGCCAAGAGAAAAAAATCATGCATCCCTGGTCATTGTGTAAGTAATTCATGCCAGTTTGTATGGTGGCCGAGAGAGCTCTACGCGCTGCAACTTCAGAAAACACATGCAAACAGAAAAAACCACAACAAATTAAGAAAACGTCTCCATCAGTTTGACAACACAGGCGCTGCAAATACGGAAACACGCTGAAAATTCTCACAGCACAACCAAACACAGAAACGCGCTGCAAACACACGAATGCGCTGCAAACACACGAACGCGCTGCAAATAGCAGGGACCACAACGGAAATGTCCTGAACTTTGAACGTTACATTTATTTGCATATATTTATTTAGATATTTATTGGCAATTAAGTTAATAAAGTTCCACAGTTATGTGTGTGATCCGTCAGATTAGTCTAATAATATCCAAAAGACCAATGAATCAGGTTGTTAAAATAAACAAAAAACCCCTCACCTTTTAGTTCAGGACAACACCTCTGCTCTGACCAAAAGCCACTGAACAAATAATCAGGTCCCAGATGGGTTCATCACTTTTTGAGGTCCCCCTGAAACATTTCCGTTGTAGTCCCTGCTATTTGCAGCGCGTTTGTGTGTTTGCTTCGCGTTTGTGTGTTTGCAGCGCGTTTGTGTGTTTGTAGCGCGTTTGTGTGTTTGCAGCGCGTTTGTGTGTTTGCATCGCGTTTGTGTGTTTGCAGCGCCTGTGTTGTCAAACTGATGGAGACGTTTTCGTAATTTGTTGTGTTTTTTTTCTGTTTGCATGTGTTTTCTGAAGTTGCAGCGCGCTGAGCTCTCTCGGCCACCGTATGTTTGACTGTGTGTGTATATACATCCACACATCTTTATATATATTGTTGCTTTTGGAACAAAACTACTGTAGATCTGTAAGTATTGTAACTTTACAACTGAAGGAAAAAGTGTACTTTATAAGAAGCTATAAGAAATAAGTTATAAAAAAAATTTATATAATTGTTTTTCCAGTTAATTTTGAAACATTTATTTTTTGGTCTTTTTTTAAATTTTATTCAGCATGAAATGACCATGCAAAAATTGAGGTTTTGTTCGTCAGCAATGATATATATATATATAATGTAATTATATACATGTTAGCTTATGTTTGTATGTGCTTTGTGTGTCTAAGTGCTTGAAAAATGTGTGTGTACGCACAACTTTAAATGTGCTGTTTGTGTGTGAGCATGCACAATTTTGTATGTGCTGTGTGTGTGTGTGTGTGTGTGTGTGTGTGTATGCGTGCACATGGAAGTTTGCGTATGCCTTTGAGAGTCCACATATGTGTGTTATGTATGAAACACGTGTTGTGTGAGTGTACATGTAAGTTTGTATGTGCCTTTTTGTGTGTTTATGAATGTATGAAACACACGTGTATGTGTGCGTGTGTGTAGCTCTCCGCAGGCTGTTCCTTCTGCTCTTGGATGTCGCTCCACTCACAGCAGTCCGGTTCACAGTGCAAGCAGCCGTCTCTCTCAGGGCTTCTCCGTTTCCGTGCCAACCCTGCTGTTCGCTGGTATGAAACACAGACACAGGAGCTCAGAGGGCCCCAGAGCCAGGCAGTGTAGGCAGGTACCCCCACGACCCCATAACCCCTGCCACGTCCCCCATGATCCCGCCACGACCCTGCCAAAGATCTCACCACCCCCCTCTCTCATTGGACCAGATGACCGTGACATCATCAGACCTGCCCTTCAGCTGCCAAAGCAACCTATTCTGCGGCTAAGGCTCTGCCCCACGATACACTTCTGACCAGTCAGTGTGAAACATTCAGCTGCCACTCATCACAGTGTAGCCAGTCAGATGACTGGATTTGGCTGCAACATGTTGAGTTTGTGCTTGCGGCTTGCTAAGTAACAGAAATGCAAAAATTCTCCGTTTGGGCACGTTCAGGCGTGTGGGTGGGTGCAGGGAGAATAATGTCAAGTTTGAGATAGCTCTTAGTTTGTGCTGATATCAGAGGGTTGTGCTTTGGTTAGCTGAGCGTTGTGCTTTGGTTAGCTGAAACAAATGCTTTTTCATCTCATTGCTTTGTGTTCTTACTTTTCTTTTTGCCTGTTCTTTTACTCTCTTGTGTTGAAATCATGTTGGTTGGTTTGTTTTCTTTTCGCCTGCCCGCTCTCTCCATTATTTCCCACAGCCTTCCTGTTCAGCAGCAAACACCCAGCACTCCCTCCTTCTCTCTCTTTTCACTCTTTCTTCCTTCCTTTCCTTCACTCACATACATGTGCACATGTGCACACATACGCACACAGACACATACATGCACTCCGTGTGTGTGGATGTGGTGGGTGTGAGACTGAGTGTGTTCCTCCTTGCTCTGACAGGGCGGGTTTTGGGGAGGAGGCCCCTGGTGTCCCGTTATCCTCCGGACCCCCTACCCCTCTGAGAGCCCAAACCTTCTCCTCCTTCTCCCCTTCCAAGTCTTACAGCCGCCAGTCCTCTTCCTCTGACACGGAGCTCAGCCTCACCCCCAAAACTGGTAAGACCGTCCATACCCTTACTCCACCCAAGATTTACCTCACGCTCTCTACACACCTGCTCAGCCGTAACTGAGCAGCTGATCATTTAGTCCTGTGGTCTTTATCTGGTTTCTTATTGATCATGGCACCCAGCAGCGCTGGCTGTTTCGAAGAGAGCGGGAGGTACAACATTTTTCCTTTGTTTGGTTTTGTGTTATTTTGATATTTAATGTTGGTGTTGGATTTTTTTTCAAACTTTTTTGATATTGGTCCATGTTCCTTATTTTGTGTATGTGTGGTTGGTTATGCTGGGAGAGAGTGAAAATAAATGTACACCTTGAACAGAAGAAAACCCATCAAAATTAAGATCTGAACTGAGTATGTGTTGCAGTGGTTGAGTGATGAGCTACTTTGATAGAGAAATATGTAATTAGCTGTATACTTTTGTGGCACCGGAGGTACCTGAGACACCTGAGATTTTTTTAATGTAGCCCCAAATATTGTTGCATCTCCCAGTCATGAATTCCATTCTAGAGTCTGAAAACCATTCCTCATGTTTAATGCCTCCAAAGCCTTCCTCTTTAGTGTTGTCTCTCTTGCTGTCTTAGTCTTTCTCCCTCTTACTGTTTTTGTTTTGTTTCATGATTCATTTCTGCTTCGTTATTACTTCATTCTCATGTGATCTCTCCGTTCCTTATCCTCTTTTCTCCATATACCTCCTCTCCTGTCCTCTTTTCTCATATTCCTCTCCTCTCCTATTTCTTTCCTATTCCTCTCCTCTCTCCTCCTCTCTCCTCTCCTCTCCTATTCCTCTCCTCTTCTCATTTCCCTCAGCGAGGATTTGTCTGTCTCCCAGTTCACCTACCCTTCAATCTAAATCTTCACCCCTTCCCACTACTAAGGCCCTCAGGAGTACAACTCCTCCCCCTCTCCATGTGAGCCAGTCAGACACAGCCATGCTGAGAAAGAGCGTGTCCTTCAGTGAGGACCTGTTACTGGCAGCCTCCGGTAGGACATATCCACTCCTGACGCTATGATCCCTTGATCCCCGACTGACTGCACGCAGTATGGCCACCCCAAATTGACCCCAAAAAGGGAATCAGAACTAACGTTTATTGCAGACAATGGTCAGCGTACGTGACTTGGTGATCATTCTTACCTGAGTAGAATGAAAAGGTTTTGCTGTGTGGTTCAAAAGCATTTGTTTTAATTAACAAAAGTCCACTTGCATGTACTTAAAGAATGTGTTTGATTCAGAACCCTCTTGGACAGTTAAAGAGAAGAACAAGACCTTTTTCTGGTTTGCAGCCGAATGGGCTCATTTGCCAAACTCAATGTTTGGGCCCTGAAATGTGCTTAAGGTGACTGTAGTCCCTTAATCTGCATGCTAATACTTTTGATGAAGCAATTCTGACATCACATACACTACCAGTTAAAAGTATGGACACACCTTTTCATTTTTTTTAATTATTTTCTACGTTGTAGATTAATATTGAAAACAAACAAAATGATGAAGGAACATGTGGAATTCTGCAGTAAACAAAAAATGAAACAAACCAGAATATGTTTTGTAATAAGATAATGGTGGACTGTAGTTTTTGTTAATTAGTTAAGTGGTTCTTGCCATAATGTGGAGTAGAACCGTAGTCTAATAGGATTACTAACTGTGCATGAACCCGACCATCACAACTGATGATCCAAACACATTAGGAAGGTTAATCTACAATGTAGCCAATAATATAAACAAAGGTGTGTCCAAACTTTTGACAGGTAGTGTAGATAAGGTTTTAATGTGGAATTTTGAGGCCTCTGGACTGGTTGTTGATTACAACCTCTATAGAGAAATGTCCTCCTTTTGTTGTGTATATTTCGGTAAATCTGCACACAAAGGAGTACTGATTGGTCATTCCTGTTTACTGTTTTGAACCTTCGTCATTTCTGTTGGAACCATGGCCAATGCACCATATAACATTTGTGCCTAGTAGTCAGATGGGGCAATTTTCTTACAAAAAGTTTTTCTGTGACTGGAATTGTATTTCATGCTTAATTTAACATAGGTTGATAGAAATGAACATTAAAATGTATCTACATGTATTTATGTGTTTTTGGGTGTACACTGCACTGTATAATAGTGCATGACGGATTTCTAAAGTGGTCAAATGGACCTTTTTAGTGCTTTTCCTGTTTCCTGGATATCTCTGTTCTTCTTTCACAGGAATGGGCAGTGGGGGCAGTGCTGGGAAGGAGGTAGGGCCTCTTAAAGCACTTTTAAGGCAGCAGACCCAGTCAGCTTTGGAGCAGAGGGTACGGACACACAGATGCACTTACTGATGCACTAGTGCAAACACTACAGAGATATGTTTACTGATTCTGACAACTGCTTGTTTGTATTGTCTCATTTTTTTCCATCGGATTTCAGGGTGTGTCATCATCCTCTGAGACATTTGTTAGGATGGGGGTACGTGTAGATAGTGCATGCTTGGGGGTACCAAAAACCTAAACCTCTTTTTCCATTTCAGTATTTTTAAAACCCCTCTTTGTAGTGCCTCTTTGAGCACTCTAAACTGGCTTCGGAGAAGAGTCTCCTCCCTTTCATTTAATTGTCCACTTTTTTTTCAATATCACACAATGACCCGCATGACTGTTCATAATGTCATAAGCTACATGTCTTGCCAATCCCTGTGGACCCAGTAACAAGACCATTCAGCTTGAATAGTTCAACTGAATCCTGTTTTCTGTTATAAAGGCGTGTTTTCTTCTAAGATATGCTCTAATGCAGTGGTTCTCAACCTCAGTCATGGGTTCTCCCTGCACTTCTTAGCGGTTTTCCTGTTTTCCACCACCATTTCAACCCAGGAAAGGCTTGTTAAGAAGTTGATACGTTAAATCAATTATCCTAGCAACTTGGAAGACTGGATCTTAGAAAAATGTCTGAGCAGTGGATCCTCTAAGACTGGGGTTGGGAACCTTTGCTTCATTACAAAAGAGTTCAGACATTTATGGTTTTGTGGGGTAAAAGGGTTACTTGTCTAGCATGAGTTTAATGTGAATTGTTGTGTGCAAATGAACAGCATCCCTAAGTGTATTCTTTCCTGATTCTGTAATGACTAAGAAAAATAAGCTGGCAACAGTTAAGAGCGCTTACTAAAGACTACGTATGCATCAAACACACATATACAGTGGAGGGAGATCATTATTTGATCCCCTGCTGAATTTGTAGGTTTGCTGACTTACGAAAAAATGATCAGTCTCTAATTTATGAGGTAGTTTCCTTTTTGTATGGAGGGAAACAGAATATCAACCAAAAATGAAGAAAAAACGCTACATAAAAAAGTATTCCAACCTCTCCATCACCACTGATGGGTAAGACCAAAAAGCTGTCAAAGAACATCAGGGGCAAGATTGCAGACCTGCACAAGGCTGGAATGGGTTACAAGACCATCAGCAAGAAGCTTGGTGAGAAGGTGACAACTGTTGGTGCTATTATTTGGAAATAGAAGAAACATAAAATGACCATCAGTTGCTGTCGGTCTGGAGCTCCCTGCAGTGTCTTGCCTCATGGGGTGATGCCGATCATGAGAAAGGTGAGGGATCAACCCAGAACTACACAGGAGGAGCTTGTTAAAGATCTGAAGGCAGTTGGGACCACAGTCACTAAGAACACCACCAGTAACTCACTACATCATAATGGATTGAAATCTTGCAGCGCCCGCAAGGTCCCCCTGCTCAAGAAGGCACATGTACAGCCAATCTTAAGTTTGCCAGTGAACATCTAAATTATTCAGAAAAGGCTTGGAAGAAAATGCTGTGGTCAGATGAGACCAAAATTGAGCTTTTTGGAATCAACTTGACCTGCTGTCTTAGGAGGAAGAAAAATACTGAGTATGACCCGAAGAACACCATCCCCACAGTCAAGCATGGAGGTGGAAACATTATGCTCGGGGATGTACAGGATGATCTTCTAAGGGTTCACCGCATTTAGGGGCCAATTGATGGGACTATGTACCATAAAATCTTGGACAGGAATCTCCTCCCCTCAGCCAGAACACTGAAGATGGGTTGTGGATGGTCTTCCAGCATGATCTTGACCCACAACATTCTGCCAATGTAGCAAAGGAGCAGCTAAAGAAAGACGCACTAAGGTCCTAGAGTGGCCTAGCCAGTCTCCTGAAGCCTGGAGTTGCCAAGCAGCAGCCAAGACTCCTACAGGATTTAGAGAGATTCTGTAAAGACGAGTGGGCCAAAATAAAAAAATGTGTGCAAACCTAGTGACCGACTACAAGAAACATCTTACTGCTGTGCTTGGCGACAAGGGTTTCTCCCCCAAGTACTAAGTCATGTCTTGCTTGGGTATTGAATTCTTATTTCACTCAGTTATAATGCAAATCATTATAACTTTTATGTAATATGTTTTGTCTTGATTTTTGGTTGATCTTCTGTTTCTCCATAAAAATGAAACAAAAAAAGTCTCTAATTTTGATGTCACCAAAGTTGTAAATCCAGCAGAGAATCGAAGAATTATTTCTCCCACTGTATATCTGTGAAATATTCACAAATGCATGTTACAATCAAAAGCTTTATTAGTGCTCTTAAAATACATCCAGTCTGCCCTATGTACTGGGACAGTGAAGATTTCTGCTACACATAAGGCTGCATATGTTTACTTCTTCCCAAAAAATTGAAACATATTTGCAATAAAACAAAGCAAAGTGGAAGTCTGAAGAGCTTGATTGTATAGCCAAGTAACTTTTTGATTTTCCCAGTTATAGAGCACACTGCAGTTGCCAAAAATCAGTTTCCCCTGATCATTTCTGTGGTATTTACCGAATGATGGTACTGTATGGGCATGTCTCCTGTTGTTTTTGATACTGTGGTTTTCCGTAGTGTTTAACTCTTATAAGTTTGAAACCTAAAGTGTGTGCCTATGTGTTTCAGGAGTTCCCCTTCTTTACTCTGACCAGCTTTCCTCCTGGCTTTCTACTTCATGTGGGTGGAGTGGTCAGTGCACGGTCAGTCAAGCTTCTGGATCGAATCCATAATCCTGGTAAGACACCTTGAAACACACAACATCATGTTCACAACACCATAATAACCCACAGTGACACTACACTTTTGCACGCCTTACAACTCGTTGTATGAAATGATAAAATGCCATCGAGAAAGCATTTGGTCATGACATGAGATTAATATTGTGCAGTGTCCCATGTAGTGCAGTGGACACTGGAGACCTAATTATTCTCAATCTGACTAAACTTTGCGAGGGAAGTAACAATCTGTAGATATATATGGTAACTGGTGGAATAATCTTAGTTCTCTGTGTATCTGGTTCTGTAGTTATATGGAAGATTATTTAGTGAATATAAGCCAGAATTCACGCAAGGATCTATAAGCACTTTCCTTTTTTTAGCTTTTGGTCTAGGGTGAAATGTGGAATCTGTTTTGCATCACATAGCCTATTACTGCATGCCCTGTCTGCCTGGGAACCATATAACTACACCTGTTGAGCATATTTGTTTTATTATTTATTTTTGCTGCTTGTCTGCACATGGTGCATCTTTTAATTTGGTAATCCATAATACTGTCCTGTCCTGTAACTGTTGGAATGATGCATGCTGAACACACTTTTAAAAAATATTTAATATTCCCGAAACTGTAAACAACTCCACACTTACTGTCCTAACACTGGAATGTTTGTTTTGTGTCAGGAAGCTTCACTTATCATGCTTCCAAATGCGGTTTCTGGTGTTACACCCTCTTATGTCTTAACCTGATTTTCCTATGCTTGTGTGAAATACTCATGGCGTGTGTTTCTCACCTTTCCCACCCTGCATATCACTGTTCTGATGCTGCACCATCCCTCTGTCAACAATTACTTTCCTATATAGAATTGTCATCAGCAATGATGCACATGCTATATCTAGTTTTACAGGCTGGCTTGACGCCTGAATGTCCCCATTTCACCTGCCGTAATGTTTTTTATTTCTAAGACTGGGTGCATAGTAAGATTTTTTTGAACGACTAGGGTAGAAACTTGTTTGCCTGGGAGAATGTTTGGTATCTAGTGTGCAGAGACGCATTCAGCTGATTGGCGTGTGCGCTCTGTTTTGTTAAATTAACGTACGCATAGACACCATGTGAGTCTGTATACGGTATGTATGAAGCCACAACTAAAATGTAAACATTCAGAGTGATGTGAACAATGTCATTCTAGAGGAAGTTTATAACGATGGATTGACATAAGTGGTACGCAAGTCCGAATAGACGTAAGTGGTATGCAATATGCGCACCAGTTTTCAGTCTTCACAGCGCAAATGTGCACCTAATTTGTGACTTCATACTGCGCGCACAACCCCCCAGAACCACGCAGCGGTATAGACCCTGGCACGGACACCCTGCCCCTCGGAGCCTGGCGTTTAGGTACCCATTAGAGTACAATCCCTGTTTATAACTGTCATAACTGTTCACATGCTGGCTATTACATGAACAGTTATGAGGATGTTGGCTGATTTTTATGTGCACCACTGCTACATTTATGCAATTAAAGTACATTACTAACATTACAAAAAAAGTCAAGACATGTTTCACTGATTGCTTTGGATTGGAACAAAAGTTTTTTTATTTGCGTCAGAAACGTTGTAGATTTCACATGAAAACACTAAATGATCTGTGCAGTAATGTAGAAAATATGAAATTTTCCTTTAATAAAAAACTGTGCTGTTTGCTTTACTTCCACGCAATTACGTAATAATAAGCCATAACATGTAATAAGTGTAATGTTCATAGTTTAACTTTAGGGACCTTTATGTAGGCTCACATTTCCATTCCTCACTCTTAAACTTTACATATTACTTTCAGGCACTAAAATCTAATACCTCAGTGTAATGTCTTTACTTCAGGAGGATAATTTGTAGTTCCATTCTTTACTGCAAAAACATTCTTTCACTCCACAGAAAATACTCACATATCTGTGTGTGTGTGTGTGTGTGTGTGTGTGTGTGTGTGTGTGTGTGTGTGTGTGTGTGTGTGTGTGTGTGTGT
>JBBPDE010000017.1:5813073-5825214 GCA_037974605.1 Nannopetersius ansorgii | reverse complement strand
ATGCATTTTTAGCTAAAAGGAAAACTGCTCCGTAATATAACGAATTATTATGAAAGCAATGCAATTTCAAATTCAAGGAGGTTCAAACACTATTAAAAATCAAGCATTTTCCAGGATTTCCAGCACCCGTACGAACCCTGTAAATGTGTTCTGTGTGACAAAGAACACATGCTGAGATTCAGTGAATTGGTTACGGTTTCAAGATCACAGTTCAATAACAATTACAATCAGTGTTGTGTTTCAGAGCCTTTTTGACACCTATAGACAATGACCCATATAACTTCAGTTAATTATACTTATTTTTTTAAATAGTATATTATAAAACAGTGCTATTACCTCAGCTGTAATAGAAGGCTAATCTGCCACAGACAAACTCCTTTCTTGGCTGCTTTCTTTCTCCGTCACTCCCTTCATTCACATTCATTTATGTTCTGTATTGCTCAGCATCAATTATTTTACTCATTTTGCTTAATGAGAACATCATTTAAAATCATGTTTGAGCTTGCAATACTCTAGAAAGTGTTCTACAGTGCTGTGAGGTGTGTCAGCACCCACACAGAGACACATTTTCCTTACAGATAGAAGGATTTATTTGCATAAAAATAGCTTTTCCTTTTTTTGTGAAACTGTGGGAAAACCCCTATTAATAAGGATGCTAAAAAGTTAGCCTGTTAGCTGGAGCTGTTGGTACATCATCAAAAAGTAAAAAAAAAAACATCTAACACTAGCTTTCAACAAATACTGAATCATGCTCCAGAATCTACACAACTCAAAAAGGTTATCAAAATGTCATGATTTGTAAAAAAAAAAAAAAACAGCATTCAACCAGTTTCTGCAGATCTGAGGTACTGAAATCCTTGCTGGTCAGACATTAACTGAAATATGTTTGCCTCAAATGGGAAACAATCCCATAATCTTAACATGTTGTTTGTTTAAGCTGAGCTCAACCAACACAGGGCACATACTTGCCCATTAGAAATCATTTTGTTCTCTCTACACTGCATTTAAGTAATAGCATCAGTGTTGATACCAGTATGGCATCAATGCAACACTACACAAACATCAGCAAACCTGGACACTCACATGCTGTTACACACACACAGAAAGAAACACACACACTTACAGCTCCAACATAGTGAGCAGAGGGTCAGGGTCCGTAGGCTCATTCAGGAGACTGGCCTGATCACGACTCATGCGGATGATGTCACACAGCGCCTGAGAGGCATTTGACTGCCTCTGTGAACAAACACACAAAACCCAACAAACAGGGTGTCAGATCAAGTCGAACTTGAGTGTCCTGCATTGAAAATGTTTAGTTGGTAAGTCTCAAAAACATGTATTTAAAGTAAAGGTTTTGGGGGTTACACTGACCTCATCATTGATGTGAGGGTAAATCAACTCAGTCAGTCTCTGAATAAGCTTTTCCTCATCCAGCCACTGAAAACAAATAGCATCAAACATACACTTCAATGCATATAGTATGTGCATAAATCATACTGCATAAGTGTCAACACAGCAGTACCTACTCACAATTAGAACATCCTGCCTGAGGGAGGCAGGCTCCACACAGCTGATGAGCCGCAGCAGTAGATCCATCATGGCTGAAGTGGCCATATGCTTCAACACCATTGTAATAAATCCATCCTTTTTCCTCAGGAATCTGAGTGTCTGTTATAAACAAGGTATTCATCTCAGTCAGACTGCTTTGAAAAGTGAATGGAATAGTATATTCTATGGAGTGTAAATAAATATATGTGTGTGTAAAATGAACACTAGTTTGTTTGTGTACCTGCTCTGTCTTGCGGCTGATCAGGTTTCCAAAAGTCTTGCTGAAGAAGGAGGCAAGCAGGGGGTTTAGAGGTGGGTCCTGCTCTAGGAAGCTGTAAAGTGTGTTCAGGAGAGAGTCATCTCCTCCAAATTTATCATTAATGACGGACACATCACATGTCAACAACTCACATGCTGTGTTGGCATGTCTGAGAGAGAGAGAGAAAGAGAAAAAGAGAGAGTCTTACACGGACGTGTCTTCTTCCTTCAAATAAGGTTCAAGGTTTGGTTCTCATGCTTTAAAGAATCCAATGGGGTGCTTAATAATCATATTGTATGAGGTTCTGTAAAGACAGGTCAGCTCTCCCACAGGGAGTTTTTAAGTTAATCACAACGTAGAAACTGCTTTAAGCATGAACCATACATGATAATGATGTTTTCATGAATATGAAAAATGTCTATATCTTTTGTACTAGATATACACACAAGTCATATTTTTGTTAATACAGTTCAAAAGAATCAGAGACACATTATCAAGTAGCTTTACCAAACAGCACATTGTATGTCCATATTATGCAGCCCTAGAGTCCAGGTCTGTCCAATTTCTCAAATGTGCAAAAGCACAGCATGGAAACAATTGCCAAACCATTAATTTACATAAAGCTTTTTACTTTAGGCCAGAGTCAGTACTTACTTGTAGCGCAGTTTTTCCTCCTGGTCAGTAGGTGGCTCATGTGTGATGAGGCTGATGAGTTCCACTAGGCTGCTGTCCTTAGTGAGGAAGAGTAAGAGGCGCTGATTCTGAGCTTTGCACTCTTGCAGCACATCCTCCTCATCCAGCAGCTCCTTCAGAGTCACATCCTCCTTCTCCAACAGCTTCTCCACCTGTGATGCTGTGTGCAGGTCAAACTTCCAGAACATGGCTGCGGCCTGTTCCCTGGGGATTAAAAAGAAAGGTCAAGAGAGGGAGAGCAATTACTTAAGCTTGATTAAAGGTGGTGGAAACATGGCTGTTAGAGGTTATTCTGCTGACAGGCTTATGTGTCGTATGTGACATAACTCAATAGAACGCAAATGCACTTACCTTCAAGGCAGAGAGTATGGTTGCTTAGATAAGGTGCAAAGTCCAGCATACACACATTGGCCTTCTAGACTGTAGTCAGATAAACTGACTGGTACATGGGCTTTTTCACATCACATCACAATACACACAACTGCATTAATGAGAAAAAGAAAAAGAAATTAGTACTAATAAGTATCGTTGGATGGGTTGGGATTAAATTATTTTGGCACACTTAGCTAATTGTCTAATTAGCAAATGTTGAAATACATCCTCCTTTCATGCAGCTACACAGTGCATCAGCTGTGCAGCCGTCCAATGAGATTCTAGTGAAATACAAGTCAGAGGTCCAGAAAGACCTTAATCTGTGGTCATGTTTTGCTACCTGATTTATTAGGCATTTGAATAATGGTACACTACCAGTCAAAGGTTTCTGCACACACAGATTTTCTACATTTGCATGTTACTTAATATTTACTAAAAATAAACATAAATTTACAATATGTTCACCATTTAAGTTCCTTTATTAGTCAGAAAATGTCATATTTTCTATTAATCACTAATATAATTATAATGTGGATTACCAGACAAATGTTGGATATTTAATGAGCTATTAAGTGACAACCAATTATGAAACGGTTCATAACAGTTCATAAGTCAAAGGACAGTCTAGCATTTGATTCGCCATCATCACACAACCAGTTAACCAGTTATAGTTGTCAATCAAAGTTTTGAAAGAAATTTGAAATTGTAGTAGAAGTGCAAATATTTTTTATGAGTTCTTTATTTTATCTCTCCCATTATCTTATTCTATTTTATTATATTATTATAATTTCTTCTCTGTTTCTGTAAAGCACACTGAATGACCATTTTAGTATGATAATGTCCCATTTATATAAATAAACTTGAAACTCGAACTATGTAATGGTTAACAATAATACAATTTTGCAGTTTACGAAAGCAATAAAAACACATGGTATGCAAAATGTTTTGACTGGTTGTGTATATGATTGATTCTTAGCTGTTTATCTATCTGGGTAGACTGAAAGAGGGCTGAAAACTCAAACAGCACAGTCACAGGAAAGGCTGGCTTATTACAGTCTGCCTATCACATTTGTAGAATTTCAGTAATGAATGCATTTCATTGGCTAGATGACTCGGAGCATCTCCAAAACAGCAGGTCTTGTGAGGTGTTCCCAGTATGCAGGAGTGAGTACCAATCAAAAGTGGTCATGACAGAATCATGGACATCCAAGGCCCATTGATGCGCATGGGGAGCAAAGTCAAACGTGTGGTTCATTTCCACAGAAGAGCTGCTGTAGCACGAACAGTCGAGTTTTTGCTAGGTATAATAGATAGGTATCAACACACAGTGAATTGCTGTTTGCTGTGTATGGGGCTGTGTATCACCTGAACAGTCAGAGTGCCACTGACCACTATTTACTGCAAAAAACACCCACAATGGGGATGTGAGCATCAAAACTGGACCGTAGAGCAATGGGGGAAGGTGGTCTGAAATCACATTGTCTTTTATGTCATATGGATGGCATGTGCTTGTGTGTCCTTTACCTGGGAAAGAGATAGCACCAGGATGCTATGACTTATTGTCATATCTAGCAGGAATGTTTTTGGTAAATTGTGCTATAGCAGCTCTTCGACCGGATCAGAACATACAGGTACTTACCCAGAAAATACAGTCAATCGTTCATGTTTGTTAGAGTGTTTGCTTAACCATTTCCAGACAATACCTCAAATCAAATCAAATCCCAGTGTTGACTCAAACAGTACTTCATATTGATATTTCAATACAGTCAACATGTTTGTTTGCATTCATCCTAATATGTTTTTCCTATCAGAAAGACGGTCACTGCTGAGATAAATGGCTTTCACAATTTCCATAGAAGCCTAAAACCTTTGCACAGTGTCGTAGGTCAGTCTCAGTAGCACAAAGACCATGCTTAATACTAAGGGATAAAGCGAGTTTGGAGAGGAATTATTGGTGATTCTGGCACACAAACACTCACACATGCCAATGTGTGAAAAAAGGCAAGTCAAGAAATATATTTAATCAAAAGTTGCAGAGCAATGCCATTATAAACTTTCCTTTTTCCATCTCATTCACAATAGAGCCTATCACAGATGCATGTTTACAGATTATTTTATTTCACAAGCAAACACATGACCGCATAGAGATAACAAAATGTAGTTTTTGGGCGTCAACTGTGATATTCAACACTCAACTTACCCACCACTCGCATCCAAAACACAGCATAGAGATACCAAAGTCAGTTTTATGTGTCAGCAATGATGCTCAACTTACCCACCATTCTTATACAGGACACAGCACGTGCATAACATTACCAATATAGAATGTCCAATTTCTATGTAATCTACACTAAAGCCTATCACACATGCATGTTTACAGTTTATTTTATGCCAAAAGTAAATGTCAGACACTCACCTTACCCACCCCTCTCATCCAGAACATGCACTAGCATTTCTCTACACAATCTGCAGCAGCTCCAGACTCACTTGGGCAGGAAAGGAGCAGCGGCCTCCCATTGTGTCCCTCCAACTCTAGCACTTCAAGAGGAGGGATCAACACTCTCAGTTTAGCCTCTAAACCCCTGGTGTTTAAAATGCTTACGAGTGCATTGCTGATCGCATTAACTCAAATCATGCTTATTCCAAGCCATACTGGTATAGTTTCCTTATTTTTGCCCCGAAAACAGACCTGATGGTTGGAAAAATCAATCTCGGCATGCTACTTACCTCGGGAGTGACATGTATTTACATTAAACAGCTGACATGCAGAGCCCCTCTGGAGATAAACAACCTAACATTAACGGCAGCACCCGGACCTCAGCATGGTTCTTGAACAGCAGACACTAACGGGGCAAAGCTGGCTAGTCTGGTCAGTTTGTTTACCTACCAGGGAGAGAAACAGGTTCGGAACCGAGCCTCTGAGCTCCTGTGGGTTCTCCTCGGAGGTAAAGCTGATGTCGGTGTGTGCTACAGGAGCGGCCGCAGCCTCAGCCTCAGCCTGACATTAAACACCAGGCTGCGCAGAAGCTGCGCAGAGACTGCGCCCCGCCACAAAACAGCACGCTCCCCTGCCGCTGTCCTCACCTGAAAACGCCCCGGCCCAAGTCCGGATCCTCTCAGATGCTCAGGTCGTGGGTAGAAAAACGCTTTGACATATTTTTTTAAAATGGCGGACCCAGTAACGGGAGCGCGCAATGCACGTGTTGCGAGCACTGGTCTGGTTTATTGACCATTTATTGCTGGAATATTTATTTATCCTGTGCAATAATCACACTTGCGGCAAGATTCTAATCACTGGAAGGTTTGCGTACTGTTCACACTACTTGTCTCTTTATTGTGTTTTCTATTGTCTGCTGCCTTTTGTGACTTGCACTTTTTTGAATGTTGCAATATGTTGCACCGTGGCCCATGGAGAAACGTCTCATCACACCATGAACGTGTACACACCAGGACAATAAATTTACCTTGAACCTTTTAATAATAAAACAGTTCTGCTGGCAACTAAATGTAAGCATTTGAATGAATAATCCCAATATATCAGAGATATTTAAAAGATATTTGTCTATCGTCTTATCTTTTATTCTGATTTCTCTTTTATTCCAATTTCTCTTTTATATGTTAATGTGTTATGGATTATTATCCCTTTTGTAAAAAGAACTGAAGTAAAGAATAAATATAAGAATCAATATTATAGGTGAATTTGTACGTTTAGTATTGTTTACCACAAGATCCTGAGCACAAATGACAAGAGTATAGGACGGTACTAATTGTTTATTATATGGAGGCAAAATGTTAATTATATAATTGTTATACAGTATAAAGGTTTAACACCAGCAGTGATACTAAACGCATGTCACACACTGCAAGGAATTCAAAAGGTTCAGAACAGTTCAGTTCTAAAGAAAATAAAATAAAAGACAGAATTCCTCTGCTTCAACTTAAGCCTGAATATTTCTCACACTCTCCATGAGTAGCCCCAGCACCGAACAGTTTAGTGGTCCCTTCCAGGTCACTTGATCGTGGTTCATATTCAGTTCAAGTAATACATGTAGGCCAATGCTCCTCGTTTTAGAGCAGGAATGCTGAAAAAGAGACAATAATGCCTAACGGACTTCCAGTGCTTGTGCTGTAGTTCATCCTGGAGCTCTAATTATTTTGGGATTTTTTACGTTTTAAAAGGTAGGCTACATTAACTCAGGGGTCATGCCGAATACCAATACAACGGTAATAATAAACTTTTATTGTTGATTTGTTTGCATTACTTTTATGAATAAAAAGTGCCTTACGGGAAACAACGTAATTGCCTGTACATTATATATATATAATAATCAAACGATATATCATGCACTTTATTGTGTTTTGTATATTGTGTTTTGTTAAATGGTTTTGGTAGTTTATTCCGATCCGTGGTAAAATTGTCTTGTATGAAAACTGTCCGTGGTGCAAAATAAGGTCGGATGGCCTTTCTTTAACTCAAATAACTACTCTAAAATCAATGTATTGTTATTATACTTAGACACTTTTAAACACTGCTGTGCTCGGCTGAGTGGCAGTCCAAGGACACGCGCGTGCTGAGCTGCAGCGGAGTGACGCATTGCGTATGACGTCTCCAACCGGCTTTCTTATCTCACCCCCCACCCCCCACCCCTTATTGTTTTTTTCTTTCTGTTTCTATTACTTTGTTCCTTTTGTTCTGTAACTCTTCCTGATACCTTTCCTGTATCTCCTCACTCCCCGCTCTCTCCCTATCCTTCCTTCCTCTCTCTCTCACACACACACACTTGCTCTCTCTCTCTCTCTCTCACACACACACACACACACACACACACACACTCTCTCTCTCTCTCTCTCCACCCCCTTCCTCCTTTAAGCTGAAGCTCGGCCCTCAGTTTCAGCAGTTCTTCCTCCTCTCCGGCTGCCATGGCGAACGTTGCGGACACCAAACTGTACGACATCCTTGGTGTGTCTCCCTCAGCCACGGAAAACGAGCTCAAAAAGGTACGGTTTATTTTACTCACTCAATTTTAAAACGAACTCGGCCCTATTCTTGACAAAATGTTGACCTGTTGTGATCTAGCGAGCTAAAACGAACCTAGCTAGCGCGTTACCCGGTAGCTTGGTTGCTAAGCTACTAACCGTAGACTCAGGTGGCCTTATTATTTTTTTTACTATTGAAGACTCTCCTCTGTGTGTTAAGACTCGTTTTAGTCAGTCCGGGCCTCCCCCTTCTGTTCTGCTAGACGTATTATTTCAAGGTGTCCTCTAAAAGTCTTCTCTGGCCACCAGTCCTGACAAAAGATGCTCATGAGCCTGGCTAGCTTGAGGAGCATCTCAGAGAATGAGGACGCTGGATTTAGCTTAGCTTGTAGCTAAAGCTGTTTGGACGGGGTACAAATGTCGATGGACTGGCCTACATAAGGCCTACACGACTTACTAAAGGATGACTAAATGTTTTTGAAATTTAGGGTGTGACTACATATAATGACTGTCGTCCTTACTGCTGTCAAGTGGTGTTTCAGATCTCAGACCTACATTGGTGCCCTGTATAAAGTGGCAACTGAAAGCAATTAATATATGAATAACACATTGCATTAAGTTAACCCTGCTGCTAATAAGAGACAATGATTTCCTTTTCAAAATAGACATGATCAGATGGTTTATTTAAGATGCAGCATAGGTCACTCTGGGCTTAAACTTATTTTTTGGTTAAAAGCTTATGAGACCCAGTCATTTTTGTAATATGGCTTAGTCAGTGAAATATTTTACTTCGTTCTGCTCTGAGTAACACAAGGCAACGCCTTTACTGCCAAAGTAAAAGATGTTGTTGTTTTTTTTATAAGTTACCTCCACAGCCAGTGATCTTGTGATTAGGGAGTTGCCCCTGCAATCAGAAGGTTTGTGGGTTTGAACCATCCTCACACATTACTCCTCAGGTGCCCCACGTTGGTGGCTGCCCACTTCTTCACTCCGTGAATGGGTTAAATGCAGAGAAAGAATTTCACGTGTTTTACACTGTGTGCTGTGCAGTGGTGTTTACATGTGACTATAAGGGGGCACTCTACCTTAAATGTATCAGATATTGAGTTTAACAATCGGATAGATATTTGTTTAAATATTTTAGTGGGTTTTTAAAAAAAATTATATTGGTCATATAGACATTTTTTTAAATGAAATAACCGTTGTTTTTTATTATTATTAAAAGACAAAGAACCCCCAGTTTTGCAATATGGGCTAGTCAATGAAACATATTTTACTTTGTTGGTACTGACAAAGTTGTCTGGAAGATGTCTTTAATTAGGTACCATGCATAAAGTTTTGGAATGTTTTTAGCAAATATTGATAGAGATTCTTAAGTAGATGACTTGCATAAGTCTTTTGTTTTCAGATAACTCGTATTGTTTAATGTACCTTTTTTGCCAGGATATATCCATTGTTGTTGATGTAGCATCAGACTTAAACCACTAGTACTACTGTAACCTGTTGTTCACCGAATACATTTCTAGTGGAAAAACAGTGGGCTGTTTTTTGTTATTGATAATGCCTTTACCAAAGCTGATTTAATCTACCTGAATCTTTGAGGAAATGTGGTTTGATGGTGTTGATTATACATTTTATATTTGTCACTCTGTTAATCAGGTCAAGGCTCTCTGCTGATGTTATTGTTGGTGTCACAAGGTTCATTCAATGACAATCGGACATACATGCATTATAAGTAATATCTTGAATTTTTTTTCAGAAAAAAATGCAATTATGGTTACTGCTCTCGCTTTCTTTTGTGCATTTTATCAGTGCAGAAAAAGAAAAATACAGTGGAATATTTGTTTGTCTCTCTGTGATCTTTCAGTCAGCTGCAGTTTGGTTGTAGAATTAGTCTGAAATGCAGTAACCATTCAACTTGATTACAGGCTTATCGCAAATTGGCAAAAGAATACCACCCTGATAAGAATCCCAATGCAGGAGACAAGGTAAGACACTCCTCTTATGACAAGTAAAACTTTTATGTGTTAATTATAGAAGAATGAAGATAAATTAATTGCAACTTGTTTGTGTGCCAGTTCAAGGAAATCAGTTTTGCATACGAGGTGCTAACTAATCCAGAGAAGAAGGACTTGTATGATCGCTATGGAGAGCAGGGCTTGCGTGAGGGTGGTGGTGGTGGAGCTGGAATGGAGGACATCTTCTCGCACATCTTTGGTGGAGGTCTGTTTGGCTTCATGGGCGGTCAGAGCAGCAGAAGCCGAAATGGTGGTCGGCGGAGGGGAGAAGATATGGTGCATCCACTGAAGTGAGTTACTGGATTTTAGAATATAAAGTTTGTCTCGACTTTACCTTGTATAAATTTTAATTCTGGGAAAAAAATTTATAATGTAAGTTTTTATATTTTTAAAGTTGAAAGTCATGATGTGCTTCTGAATTACTAAAGGCTTGTGGCACTCAACACGTACCCTTTACTCCACAGTTTATGCAGTCCATAAATGGAAATTGAGCTGGAAAAACAGTCTGTTTGTATTTTTGATGTCACAAAAACCAACACCATGTATCCAGCTATTCAGTCTGTAGCAGTTTAGCCCCACACAGTTACGCTGAAGTGTGACTTTTTAAAGCATACATAATAGCCAGCCAGAACAGAGGCCATCTACACATCAGCCACATAGGCATAGTATCAATGACCGCCCGTTTAATTCTATGGGGGAAATGGCCAAGTAATTGTTAGTCATGTGAAATGTGATAAGTGACCTAGGAGAAAAAGTAAACCTAGTTCATTGCTGACCTGCTGATGGTGTTGACATAGAGCTTAAAGATGTCAGGAGACCACTGAGAAAGCAGGAATTAAGTTGTTCATTTCTTTTTGGCAGGGTGTCTTTAGAAGATCTTTACAATGGCAAAACTACCAAACTACAGCTCAGCAAGAATGTTCTCTGTGGTGCTTGCAATGGGTGAGTGACATTTTTGTTTTTGTCATATTAGTACAAAACTAGCTGGATTTAAAATCCTTACCATGTCTGTGTTCCTGGCTGTGCTGCCCTACACATTTTATTTTTTTGAGCTTTCAGCACAATTTCAACTCCTCAGCTAATTAACATGATCTAACATAATTCCTGAGGTATGTGTTTGGGTAAATGGCTAACTATATAGAGGATTCTGCAGGGCCTGGATCTAGAGCCAGTGCCATATGGACAATGGACTACATGTACTACCTGAGCTGATTACTAGTACATCTGTTGTACTGCAATTTGAGCTTCTCCTTTTGTGTCCATTTTGAACGCAAATTGAACACCTGTATCCTGTCTCCCTCTTAGTCAAGGTGGTAAGACGGGGGCAGTGCAGAAGTGTGCCACATGCAGAGGGAGGGGCATGAGGATCATGATTAGACAGCTGGCTCCTGGCATGGTCCAACAAATGCAGACGGTGTGTAGTGACTGCAATGGAGAAGGTGAGTGTGATTTATTTACTTACTCAAATCCTATTTAATGTTCACAGTGGCAAGCAATGACTGCTACACCAACAAAATAAAAACCCTTCGGAAACCAAATTCTGTAAGATTCCCAGGAAGTTAGGCACAACATAAAGCTGATCCATAGATCTGTAACTACTGACTTTGTGCCTGCGCCATTTTCTAATTATTGTTGTTGGTTGGAGCCTTTAAGGACTTTTATAATCTGCGTGCAGGAGAGGTGATCAGCGAGAGGGACCGCTGCAAACAATGCGAGGGCCGCAAGGTCTGCAAGGAGCTAAAGGTTTTGGAGGTTCATGTGGATAAGGGAATGAAACATGGCCAGAAGATTACATTCAGTGGAGAAGCAGACCAGTCCCCCAACACTGAGCCTGGAGACATTATATTGGTGCTGCAGGAGAAAGAACATGAGGTAATACCTTGACACACTTGGTTGTTTATCCGAGAGTGTGTGATATCTGTGCACATTGTGGCTGAAATGTGTAAAGCTTTAAAATAGACAATATGACTGGAGTGTTTTGTATGTGTAGGAGTTCCGCCGTGACGGCCATGATCTGCACATGAGCCAAACGATCGGCCTGGTGGAGGCTCTTTGCGGATTCCAGCTCACTCTCACACACCTTGACGGCAGACATCTCCTCATTAAATACCCTGCTGGCAAAGTCATAGAACCAGGTGTGTTTATAAATGTTTTCTGTCTGTAAAACATACAGTAGTGTACTAAAGCACCTAACGCTCTTATCCAGAGCGACATACATCAGTGCTTAAGAATTCCACAACTGTTTCTTACCTGAAAAACAGCTTAAATCTGAGT
>JBBPDE010000017.1:5784024-5795011 GCA_037974605.1 Nannopetersius ansorgii | reverse complement strand
AGACAGACAGACAGACATTTAGACAGACAGACAGACATTTAGACAGACAGACAGACATTTAGACAGACAGACAGACACAGACAGACAGAAATTTAGACAGACAGACAGACAGACAGAAATTTAGACAGACAGACAGACAGAACATTAGACAGACAGACAGACACAGACAGAAATTTAGACAGACAGACAGACACGTTTCAATTAGAATGGACTGAGTGTCAATGTTTTTATACCCTAGTCTCTCCTTGCTCTCCTCTGGAGTTAGCTGGTCGAAGGTTTTTGCCTCTTCTTGTCCGAGGAAGGCCTCATGGTCATAGTCAAAATTGTCACCATCATCATGTTCTTTGCTACTTAGGGGAGAATCGTGATGGACACGGTCCTTCTTTTCCATTGGTTTACTGGAGACGTGAACTACACACAGGGCAACACACAACAGCAACGGCCACAGCTCCATCTTTTCTGACTTTGCTGTTCACACACACGATGTCTTAGGAGGGAAGAAGAATGAAGATGTAGGAAGAGTTGCACTGAACCTACTCAAATACAATGCCTTGGCAAAAACAACTGGGAAGTAGTACAAAGGTACCCTGTAATTAAATACTTTAGTACTGAATAACCTGTAGAACTGCAACATAGGGTCCCACCTACAGCACATAAATATTTTATTACATGAGAGTGGAAGAAGGACAGAGCATTAAACACACACACACACACACTGGGGCAGCTGCTGGCCTTGTAGGTAATACTAGGGACCTACAGTCCCCAAACACTGGGGTGCTGCTTCGCTGGCTCGCTGGCTGCTCAGTGCTTTGCTGG
The DNA here is from genome assembly GCA_037974605.1 of Nannopetersius ansorgii. Lineage (NCBI taxonomy): Eukaryota > Metazoa > Chordata > Actinopteri > Characiformes > Alestidae > Nannopetersius > Nannopetersius ansorgii. The sequence continues at coordinate 5,794,195 of JBBPDE010000017.1, read as the reverse complement.
GTGAATGGGTTAAATGCAGAAAAGAATTTCATGCTGTTGACACTGTCTGCTGTGGTGTGCTCATGTATCACAAATGGGTGATTTACATTCTACACACACACACACGAAGGCATATGACAGTCATAAAGCAAATACCCTTATTCTCTTAAACTTTTACCTACAGATATTATTTTAAGAACTTACAAGTTAATATTCTTGCCACTGTTCCCCAGCTAAGAACCTGCTCCTGTCTGATTCCTCAAGATAAACCCTTCGGTTTTGCACAATACTGCCCTGTTTGTTTTTGGAAAAACAGATCTGAACAGATCTGATCGTACAGACTAGACCCCTAACAAAAAGAGAGGCTTTCTCATCCCATTTATCCTCACCTAGAGGCGTGACCGGACCTCTTTCAAAAGCTATTAAGTGAATCCTAAAATGACAATAGAAACTAGTCTTCAGCGAGTGTCGGTTATCTAACTCACCAGTTTTTCTAACTTTAAGTGTTTTGCACGCCGGCTGTGCTCCAGACCCCGTCCCGGATATAAACTGAGGCGCTTCCTCTGGAGAACTGCAGCACCGACCAACCAGGACACGAATTCTGTTCTGCGTCACCGCTAGTGACGCCATCAAGCGCGTGTCGCTATTGGTCCACTTCAGGTAAAACCGAGCGATCTGATTGGTTGAGAATCGCCACGTACTCAAGCCTATCGTCCGCAGTTCAGCACAGGTGAGAAATTCAGGGAGACAAAGGAAGGCAGGACAAAAAAAGATCATATAACCCACACAAACTAGAGATTAGCCTGATACACTATATGAGCAAATGTATTGGGACTCTCCTCTTAGTAGTAGAATTCATGCAGCATCTCAAACAATGGTGTTAACAGAATATCAAGTGTGGGGGGGCATTTGAACCTTTTCTATTCCAGCATGACTGTCCCAGTGCCCAAAGCATGACTGGAGGAGTTGGTTATGGAAGAACTTGACCGTGCCGCACAGAGCCCTGACCTCAAGCCCACCCAACACCTGTGGGATGCACTGGAATGAACCAGGCCTCATTCTGCTCTACAGAATGAATGGGCACAAATTCTCAGACACTCCCCAAAACCTTGTGGAAAACCTTCCAAGAAGAGTGGAAGCAATCAAAGCTGAAAAGAGGGTACCATTCCCTGTCACTCCCCTGTCAATTAGGGGGTGAGTGTGAAGATAAGATTTACCCAGTTGTGCACATTGACAACAAGCAGGACTGGTTTAGGAACTCTCTGGCCACATACAAGAGGGGTCAAAGCTTCCTACATAGACATCTATCTTTTAGAGACTGCAGCACCATGTTGTTCATGTTGTGTGTAGTGGCCAGTGCCATTTTCTATGTTGTGGTGTGCTGTGGTGGCAGCATGAAAGCGGTAGACACCAAAAGACCAAACAAACTGATCAAGAACGCTGGCTCAGTGGTGGAAATTGTGGCTGAAAGAACAACATTGTCTAGACTCCATCATGGACAATGCTGATCACATACTCCACAGTGTGGTGGACAAACTCATCTGAACGCCACAGGAAATCCTTCCCACTGCCATCAGACTCTACAACTCCTGCTGTCACACAATATCCTGTTCCTACATTGTTGGTCTGGGTTTAAATAACTATCATTGTGTATGACTATGTGCATTATTTTGCTATGATGTGTAATAGTCTACCATGTGCAGTTTTTATATAGACACAATCAGATCGTTATGTGCAATGTCTTATGTGCAATAGTACTACTTATGTCAGCATTACCATGTGACCATCAATCCTTATATCAACATGACTAATATACTACCGATCTCTACATGCATTAACATACTCCTAGCTCCAATCTGTCATTAGAAAATCATTTAACTAAGATGCTTATCTGTAGTATTTATATCCAGCATTTGTGTATATAGCATAGTGTATTTTCATACTGATTTTTTTTAGACTTTACATTTAGCATTGTGCTTGTCTTGGTGTCTCTATATGTCTTTGCAGTCATAAAAAAGCAGATTAGTTTTCTGATCCTGATTAAAGTATGTCTATGTATTTGTATGCGATGTCTGGGATCAAACTAGATGGACTAGTTTTAATAAAGTCAAATTGTGCTTTAAATATGTATTTAAGTTACACAAAACGTTTCTTGTTTCACTGTGGCATAATTTAACATTTTACGCAAATAAAACAACGGCAACATTAATGTGAACTCAGCCCATGCTTTTAAAATATTTTAAGTATATCTACAGTCACCGTCAAAACAAAACCTTGACACTTCTGTAAAACCTTTTGAAAAACAAGGTTGTTACAACAGTGATATGTATACTTCAGCAATCCCTTTAGTTTCAGTTTGGACCACAGATGCCCTCATTCATCTACATTTTCATCGAAACCCGATTGGGCAAGGATGGAAAATAGTGCCTTAACTTTTTCACTCTCTATTCTCATGGCCAGTCTTGCTTTCATTTCCTCTCTTTGAGTAGGAAGTGTTTCCTTAGTTGCTACAAAACCCAGAATTCCTGTTAGCCAGGGCAGTGTTGACTCTCCAATGGCAATGCATCGTCACATGTCAACAATGCACTTTGTCATACATCACCCATGCCTCATTACATTTTTTTAATTGCAATGTCTATTTCTTACCGTATTTTTATACCCCTGCTGACCTGTAATACACTTCCTTCCCTTCAGAATGACATTGTGAGTCCTTTGTTCCAAATGCATGCATCACTCCTTTGCTCATCAGCAGATGCTAGAAGCTGAACAATACCCTCACCAGGTCATAGTTTTGTCTCCTAGTGTTTCACAAGACACGTAACACAGAGAAGGGATTTTACACTATTATATATATGAGAAACCAGCATAAACTCCACCATTCAATTGATTGTCTTGAGAATACCTCTTACTAAATGATGACCTACAAAAGGGAAAGCCCCTCAACATACGTTAAGCCTCTATGATCTGCTTGAGAAGACATTAAACCTTGACCTCTGTACACTTCAAATATTGCAAGTCTGAAGTCAACAGTACATTTGAAGTCTCAGCCGCTGAGATGGAACAGGAAAGTCAAAAGAAAACATGATTCATAAGAAATATTTTTATATTTGCACATATAAAACAGGATGACATTCTTCAAATATCAGTAAAAACTGAATAGCACTGACAGTGATTATTCCTTGACAAAGTTTTCCAACAATCCCATCCATGTCCTGCCTTGAACCTGAAGATTCAGTTTGTGTGCTAGACAGTTTGCCATGTCTTCCTTTAAGTCCAGGATTGTTTTCAAGTCTCACTGCCACATTAACAGGTTGACAGTACATGTCAGGCAGCCTGCAGTTGGGATCCCTGCATAATGGGTGGGGCTGCAGGGCCAGTCACCTCTTTCCGTGGGGTTAGTGAGGCAAAGAGTGTGTCCAGAATTCCCAGTACTTGCAGAAGTTCCTGCTGAAGCTCTGCTTCACGACCCAGCAACTCCATTAAACGCTGCAGCAGTCGCTCCACAACAGGAGACTGGGGGATTACCTGATGATACAGATCTACACATACACAAGCTTTGTTAAACTCTGTGGTTCCAGAACTGGCCCTATCAAGCTTCACAACTGAAGGCACAATGTGTGAGTTCATTAGGTGTACAAACACTAATTTGTCATTAACACCTATAAACTACATGTAGGTTTAGTTACTCACTACAGCCCACTTCTCCAGGCTGCACAATATATCGGTATCATCAGAAACAGACCACCTAAGAACGTCCAACAGTTTTGCTTGGAAAATAGATGAGCTACAGTGTGTAACTGCAAACCTATATGGTGCATCAGAGTTGACAGGTCCAAGTGGCCAGTAAGTGAAATTAAGTAACATGGCAGGAGTAATTGGAGCAGTTAGAGGACACAGAAAGGGAATATGGAAGTAGTGGAGACTCACCTATGATCATATCTGCTACCATCAGCAGCTGATGGGAGAACCGTGTATCTGTTATGTGCCTGAAAGAGTCATTTCTATTAGTTAACTGCTGTTACAATTAAAGAAAAGAAACAGTAATATAATACTGCTATAAATAAAACTGTGTCATTTCCCTTGCGTGGATGTGGTTGTGTGTCCACATACTTGTTGAGGAAACTGAGCAGCACGGTTACACTCTGCTCATCTCGTCCCGCAAGAGCGTTCTTGAGTGTTCCCCTGCGGTTCAGTTCCATCATCACTGCTACCGTCACGTCTGGTTTACTCGTGCGTTTCCATGTCTGCAAACACATCATCGTCATCACATCATCTTTATTTTAATGTCAGATTTCACAGTGAATCACCTCAGCTTTCTAATGTTATGCTCACTGCTCATATACTTGGAAATTTTTTAAACCACATTTCCATCCAATCGTAAAAAGACTTTAAAGTCACAAAAAGCCCAAACACGATTTGGCCAGATAGCATTTCAATCAAGGTCAAGTTGATGGCATTCCAGCCCACTCCCATCAAAAAGCAATTAAGGGGATAGTTCAACAATACAGATAATCAGAGAATTTATTTACCTCCAGTGCTGTATCTAGTGATTTGGACACCTGGAAGCTCTTCAGCAGTTTGTCATGTTTCTGAAGATGCTGTTTGACTGTTTTGCTGACCAAGAAATCATCCTGAGGGGAAATGAGGGAGAAAGAGTCACTTAAAAGGCACTGGTACATGCTTTGTGAAACAGGTTTTACATAGACATTCTTTGATTTGAAACAGCAGAACCTTTCGTTGCTATATAGAACCATTTAAAAAAGGTTTATAGTTTACCATTTAACCAGAAAAATAATCATTTTTATATGCAGAGTCCTATAAGTGCACTGAGTGGTTTTATATATAAAAAGCCCTTACTTGTTTAGGGATGTAGTTTTTCCCCTTGATGAAGACCCGGTATGCTGGACGTCGCCTCCTTTTGCCAAGTACTTCCTGTTTGTCTTCTGTGTGTTTCCTGTGTCTGACACTTAAGACACCATTCGTCATCCCAACAGCCATTACCTCATCATCAGGCTAGAGAGGGACATGTAAAGCTGCATTAGTGACATTCATGCCAGCAACACGAAGCTTAGCCAATTAAACTGTGATTATCTACAGTGCATCACTTACTGCAACAGCAAGACTAAGGATGGAAGTTGCATAGTCAAAGTTATGCACAACTTTGTAAGAGGAATTATAGACCTTTACATGTCTGCAAAGAAGAGAAAATGAAGCAAAATTTAATTAGCATTAATGCCACTTACAAAAAATCAAAGCCCATCATTATGAGTAATAAATATTTAAACAAACCCCTTTGTGGAGCAGAAACACACCTGTCAAGCGAGCCTGTGAGTAGTTTGTTATCTGTGGTGCTCAGACACGCACAAGTGACTGTTTTATGATGATTCTTCAGGGATACAAGCTGTTGGCCTCCTTTCAACAAGTCCCAAACTTTCACATACCGTCCTCCTGTTAAAAGTCATGAACCACAGACACTACCTTTACTACACACCAGGGTAAAGTCTCTGAGGAAAGCAGCAGTAAAAACACTTTTCCATATGATCTGCATTGCAAAGCACAGAGGCCAGTCATCCATTCAAATATCCATCCGCAAACATACACGTATGAGAATAATGAATTTTTGCCCCATTGAACAGCTAAAAGAGGTTATGCTCCCTTTATGTTTATTAATAATCTTAATAGAAATTACCTGTGGACACCAAAAGGGCCTCTGAAGGGTAAAGCAGTACACACTCCACAGGATGGCCATGCTGCATGGTCATTACACTGCCTCCTACTCGCACATCAAACAATTTCACCGTGTGGTCATATGCACCTGTCATAGAAAACATTGTTAACAATACTGATGACAAAAACACCAATCTAACCACACACCCATGCAGTGATTCTTAAAATAGTAATTACTCTGTTTTCTTACACCATCACCACTACTGTTATTTAGTGTCATGCGAATGATGTCCTTTAGAGTCAGTACCAGTAATGTAGAGGTCTGGGTTGAGTCGGCTGGCAGTAATAGCTCTGATGTAGTCTGTGTGTTCGGTGTAAGAGCTCAACTGTGTGCCACTGGCCACATCCCACACACGACATGACAAATCATCAGAGCCAGACACCACACGATACCCGTCAGAAAGGAATGATGTCACATGCACTGCCCTGCGCACAAGGAAAATCATCGTCAATAGGTGGAAACCAATGGCATCTCTCGCCTGGCTTCCTATCTTTTAGGGAAAAACACACCAACTTCAGTCACATTCTCTCTGCCTCTCTATTTGGCTGCACCAACATTAAAAGCTTTGTCGCTCAGGCCTAATCTTTCTGCCATGATGACTCGCATGTCTGTGACACATATCAGTCTTTACGGAGAATAAACCAGTGCCCTGAACAAACTTAAACACGTAATAAAAAAAAAAAGTGACACACGTCACATTTTTTGTGAAAGTAAAAATCAGGATAAACTTAAGCATTGTGTTGTTCTTACACTGTACTTATGTAAAACAGGAGTCTGAGAATGTGGCATAAATACGTTTATCCTAACAAATGAAACATGTCCTTTTAGCTGTTTGTTTCAGAATCATATCAGAAATCAAAATCAGAAAACTTTATTCATCCCGGAGGAAAGAGGAAATTCTCCCCACTTTTCACATGACCATGGACCCAAGTTCAATTCTGTTAACTCAAGCACATCAGCTTTAAAAACCTGTATTAAGGTAACAGAAGCAGGGAAGAAGAAAGGTTAAAAATTAGGGATGCACCGATCGATCACACGTATTGCCGATTTCAAACCGATCTTGCGCATTCGCTTTACTTGCAGCCTTGCATTCAGGCTGCGTTCACGTGTACGCTCAACGGAGGCATGTCTCCGTGAGTGCCCATCAGTCAAATCTGCTCAACAGCGATTGGTTGCCGCTGCTGCGCTCCCGGCGTGGAAGATATGCCTACTGCCAAGCATCAACAAGACGCGTCTTGTAAATGCAGCCTCATGGGGCTTTCAGCTCACGCTGCGCTCGCCGCAAGGGTTTGCCACTATCATGCCATTATTATAAAAGTAACTAGTAAACAGGCATATCTGTAGAAAGTGATGCCCAAACTCAGACACGAAAGGTCAGGTCTTGCTGGGTTCAGACACCAAGTTCTTGTTCACACAGCTCTGTGTTCCAACAACCCAAAAAACAAAACTCCATGCCACTTCAACTTGGTAACATCACACATACTTAGAGTGCCCTGTGAACTGCCGGAGAGCCACTCGGCCGCTGATGTCAAAGAGTCGGATAAGCCCCTCTTCACTTCCGGCCACAAGCAGTTTTCCATCACCCCTGAAACTTCCTCCATACGCCGTGTCCCGGAAACGAGTGAAACTCCGCAAAGGTTCCTGTGAGTGCGGGCCATACACCTGGATCTGATACAATACATTTAAGAACATATGGGTTATTACATTATTAGCGTTTAATTAATGGTTATATTAATGCATGTTTCGGTAAACTACGTTTTTGTTACTGGTTGAAATTGAGGACAAAAATTCTAACTAAAACTTCTCCCCAGACACCCCTTGATGGTGGTAGCACACTAATTAACTTGGTGAATAGGTTAAATGCAGAGAAAGAATTTCACATCGTTCACTCTGTGACTACAAGGGGCCACTTTAGATCACACTAAACACCTTCCTTGACAGTCCTAAAGGAGTCATTGAATGCATGTGTCTGTAAGCTGCACAGATGTAACTGTTTTAATGTGGACAAGATAAATTGGGCCACATGCATGTATTTTTTTAATTAATATAACATTTTCTCTGGGTTTTGGTCTTTCACTCACAAACAGCGTTTTAGGTCACTGATAACCGACTTATTGGTAAACCGTTTCCAGTGTAAATCTTTTCAGTAACTGTTTCTTAATTGTGGGTCATGTCCTGTGAGGCAATATTGTACAACAGCTTATGTAGCCAAATTAGAGCTGGTTTGAACCTTTCTAACAGTTTCTGGCTTCTGACTGGCCAACGTGGCTTTATGGTTAACTTTATATCCCTGTCTGTTGGTTTGATGTTCTATAAACAATACAGTGCTTGTGTGGACAGGAAGAACAAGTACATCTCTGCTTAAAAAAAATACCTTTGCAATTGTGGACAGGCAGTATTTAGATTAGATTATTTACTGCTGTGTGTGAGATATTTAACTGGTAGATGTCAAGCATGCCAGTGATCTGATTAATGCTACAGACAGCATGCCCATCAGGCACTTTCACTGGCATTTCTTACAGAAAAGAAATGTTTTATTTATTGACACTGTTCTTTCCTAAGTGTTTGAGATGGACAGACTTACTCTGGTGGAGGCAGTGACTACATAATTATGAGGTGGCTGTGGAGAAAACTCAATTTTTGTTACTGCACCAAACTCTTTCAGCTGCACAGGAGCCTGAAAAAGAGGAAAGCGAATTAGAAACTTGAGGTACTGTAGAAACGAATCTCTCTTCAACAAGCGCTGTGCCATGAATACCTTATAGTTTTTCCAGTAGAGTGTATCCTCGGTCACTTTCTCTCCTAGTTTTGGGTACGTCTGGACTTTAGTGGGTTTAAAAGAAGCCATCTCTTCTGCTTTCTGTCATTCAGAGACCTCTTGTAACCCTTGAAAGCCACCGGCACTTGATTTAGCACTGTATTAGGCTGAACTAATACAGAGTGGTGCTAAAAACACAGCTAAAACAATAAACATACGAATCAACTCACGACCCCCAAAAACTTATCACAGGCTCACACAGCAAAATGTGAAAGACAAAATACACGACGAAGCACAAACTACTTTTTCTCAGCGACAGTACAAAGTTGTCTGATAAAATAACCCCACATGTGCGATCGGTGAGTATTTCACTTGCTCGGCACGTTAAAACAAAACTGACTCCGAAATAATAAAAGTATGTACCGAATGCTCTTGTCGATGCGCTGTCTTCTGGTGGAAACCGGGCTTGTTTAAACGTCAGCTGTGTTTTATTTAAGCCTTTAAACGTACACAGAAATCACGTTGCCTCTACAGGCACATGGGTGCCGCCATATTGGATGGCATTCTTCCGTTTTGTGAAACTTTATTGAAACACAGGAGTCCGATCCTTAGGTGCTGATCTTCAGCTCCGCTTTATTATGGCAAATAGTTCAGGAGGATTGGCTCAGAACCGGGGGCAGTTTATCCGAAAAACATTAAAATAAAATAAATATATATTTTCAAAAACCAGGCAAACAAAAACCGTGCTAAAGTGTCTCCTTACGCTGTTTACGCTAAAAGCATATTGTCTTATATAACAATATAAGATAAACCTTTATTAGTCCCACGGTCGGACATTTGCACATTGTTACAGCAGCAAAGTGGACAGAACAACAGAAGGAAGTAGAAACAGAATAACCAATAGAATAAAGCTATACAACACAACCGTATGTCTGTGTTGTATAAAAAAGTACACCATACAAATAATACATATATACATTTTAAATATATTTTAATATATTTTAATAATTAAAATTCCCTAGTTCTTTCAAAGCCCCCTAATTCTCCCCTTGTGATAACAGAGACTATCAGTCCCTAGAAATAGGAGACGCTTTCGTTTAATCTGTATCGGCAGATCCTTCTTTTAACACACATCCTGTGTTTCAGCAGACCCACGTAATAGGCGAACTCAGCAAAGTATTACTCTTGAGAAATTATTTTAAGAAAACCGGCACCTCTGGAAATGCACGGGGGGGTTTCCCCCAGCACAGTGTGAAGAACATGTGCAACTGCTGCCAGTGGTGGAGGAAGTACTCAAATACTGTACTCAAGTAAAAGTAAAATTACAACATTTATCGTTTTACTTAAGTAAAAGTAGTAAGTACTTGCTTTTATATGTATTTCCTCTTAAAGTATTACAAAGTAGAAGTATTTTTTTACATACACACATATTATATGTAGTAACATATATTATTATAAGCATACACACACACTCACACACACACACACACACACACACATATATATATATATATATATTGACAGGTTATTATTCTTAATGTGTTACTTCTTTATTATTCTTACTTTGTCACCAGCAGTTGTGTTCATACTTGAATATGAACTTTTTTTTTTTGCCAATAAAGATGTCCCACAAAGCTAAATGACATTCAACAAAAACAAAGGACACAATTTATTATATTATTACAAGTTTTTATTTAACAGTAAAA
>JBBPDE010000017.1:5773289-5783924 GCA_037974605.1 Nannopetersius ansorgii | reverse complement strand
TATTTGCTTTAAAATGTAATGAAGTAAAAGTCGAAAGTAACCACTAACAATTCTACTTAAGTAAAGTACAGATACATAAAAAAAAAGTACTTAAGTAGTATAATGAAGTACTTGTACTTCGTTACATTCCACCACTGACTGCTGCACACCCCGACATTCACACAATCTGTTTGAGAAATTAGGCTTGGATCTGCATCAATACAGTATAACTTCACAACTCCTTATCATTAGATTGCAGGACCTTTTTTACACAGCTTTAGGCCCTAGACCCTTAATGTAGCATAAAACAATAGCAGAATTAACTTCGATCTCTGAGACCACTCAGAAGAAAGTCTCATTTTAAGTCTGGACTTCTCTCAAGGTCTCTTTCGCATGCCAGTCAGGGAGTTTTTCTCTGTCATATTCAGCTTACTCACAAGGGATCTACCCTGAATTTCCTTGGAAAAGTAGTTCATGATCATTCACTTTGTTTTCAAAATATTAATGCTATCCTTTTCCTAGATAGTCTCAGGAGAAAACAAATAACAAACGTAGTTTATACATTCTGCGACAAAGCCTCATATCTGTCAGAGTGAATGAATGTAATTTGGGACAGTTGTGTTGTTGGGCCAACCATCATGAACCACAATGAACAGGCAGCTGATTTTTTATAATTATGTTAGAAAACAAATATATATACTGAACTGAATACAGCTTTTGAAAAATGCTTGGGATCATTATATGATCATTATATTATTATATGATCATTATATTATTATATGATCATTATATTATTATATGATCATTATGTGATAATGATCCCAGGCATTTTTGAAAAGCTGTATTCAGTTCAAAGAAAAACAAACATTTTGAGAATTATGTCTCAGCCTCCCACGTCTCCAGATCCAGACCTCTCTTCTATTGATAACATTGCATTACTTGGCAGCCGCTTTTATCCAGAATGACTTTTGGTGGACAGTTGGAGGATTTTCAGGACAGTGTGAGAACCAGAGTAGAGTTCTGAGTGTTTAAATCTTTGTATAGGGAGTAGTGGAAGAAGATGGATAGTGCACCACGAGAGGAGATTCTGTCTGAATAGATGAGTCTTCAGGAGGGATGAGCTGGACTGACAAGTACTAAATGACCATCCAGCTAATGAAATAAAACTCTTTACATGTGTGAGAAGATGCTGGGAGGGTTTGGACACAAGCTACTCCCATAAATGACTGGAAAAGAATCATTATCATTCTTCTATGATAAAGGCAGTTTTACATCACACTTCAAAACCAGCCAGTTATAAATGTTCTGAGCATTTCTATCATTTTCTTGTGGTAACATTTTAAATGAGCAGTGTAAATGATGAGGTTCTCTAGTAAAAAAAATATGTAACTTTGTAAGGAGAAAACATACATAAGAGGTTAAAAGAGGTGCCTTCACTAATGTAATATGTCCCAACATGTTGTAAGATCCCTTAAAACTAATAATGTGTTCTTGTGCATCTGAGATCAGCAGGGATCTGCCATGATGATGTCAGTAAAGGTTAATAAAGCACCCTGTATTCTTCAGCTTGGCTTGATATCACAAACAGTGACAAACCAGTATGTTAACTCTAATGAACAATGGGGTAGTTAATGCACCTTTTAACCACTCCTATGGCTGGAAAGTCCACTGGGGCTGGGCTCCCCCCTATCTTCACGTTGAAATTAAGGCCCCGGCTCATTTGCAAAGCAAAGCCAGTGTGGCGGAAATGCACACACTGTATCTACCGCAGATAGTTTATCGCTCTCCTTATCACCTCTCACCATCTTGCGTTAGGTTTCTCTCATATATGTATAAAAAGAAGAAGGGGGGGGGGGGGGGTGGCAGATATGAATTCAAAGAGCAGAGGAACTGTCCCACACATTTAACATTCAATTAATTGGAATTTCTCTTTAGTGGGGGAAAATCAAACATTCTTGTTAATTCTGCTTTGAGTGAAATAGGAGGAAAAAAAGAGAAGAGAGGAGGGTGTCAATGGTTTAAGTGGTTTCACAAATGACTAAATGATCAACGAGTACTAAGTGAGTAAATCGCAGGACAATATAATAAGCATTACTGAAACCTCAACAAGCCCCTTACTTCCCTCTTTCTAGACACTTTTTGACAGGGTCTCCTTCTCTCTTATGTAGTCCAATTCGTACATCTTCATTCTATGCACAGTGCTGAACTCTACAAACCCATCTAAATCTGAGACATGTATTTCATCTTGGGTTGTCATTTTTATTTTCACAGTACATTTGCCTCAGAAACCACAAGAAAGGAACCATTCACCACCTCACACCAAATGAAATGGCAAATGTGGGAATGCTTTACCATGTGTTATTTAGTGCTAATGATCACTAGAAAATAATCGAAACCTTTTTCTTCTTGTATTACTCTTACATAAAGCTTTAGCACTTGGCACTCTCCTCTGGTTCTCACGCTGCTCTGAAATTTGAACGTTTCCTCATATTGTAAGTAACTTTGTATAAAAGTGTCTGTATGTAATTCATTAAAATCATTATAAGACCAATCATACTGATCCTGTGACTCCCAGCAATTCACTGAAAGAAACTGTTCAGGAAAGGTTTCTCACAGCCGAAACGTCATCCACAAGAGTTTCTTTGTATTATGGTAAAAAAAAAAAACGGTTACAATTAAGTATTCATAGTATTAGAGCATCAGTGCGCATTAACGCTTATGTCACTGAAAAGGGGAAATCAGCGCGCGCGTGTGTAAGGAGGGGGGTGGAAGTGCGTGTGTGTGGGGAGGAGGCGAATTGGGGGGGCGGTGTGGGGATTTGGGGCATTAAAGCATAAAAGGCGACTCTCGGTTCGCTGGACAGCAAACTATCGCGGAGACACACACGCGCGCGCGCGCACACACACACACACACAGGGATACACGCGCACAACTGCCAGCGTACAAGGTAAGTGTGTCCTGCACCTTCACACAGCCTGAAGAACGCACACATTACACTTCTAGTACAGCTGAGCCTGTTCACACACAGGAACAACACCCTACTTCTAATGCAGCGCATTTCAATTCGCTCTTTTATCTTGGAAGTGCCCCACAGTGTTCCCCAGCTACTGCTGGACTCAATTGATGTAGAACAGTTTTTTAAATAGAGACACTGTACATTTAATGTACATTTATTCATTTTTAAATGTTAAAGTCCACAAACACTCTCAAAGGTGCCAAAAAGGTTGACACTCTCTACTTCTAATGCAAGATAAGTGATTTGGGAGAATTTCTATTGGCTTGTTTATCATTAAAGTTTCCCACAGTGTAAAGACCAACAGCTGGGCTAAAATTATCAAGAACAGTTTTTTAAAACAGAAACACATCGTGAGATGTTCCTACATCCATTCTTAAAGGTGCCAACAAAAGTTTTTCCTGTGTGCTCTAAGAATAAGTATTTTTATTTCCCTAGAGAACCAGCTGAACTGTTTTAAAGCATTTTGGAGATTAGATGTGTTTGTGTGAAGGTTGTTTTAAATAATGTCCACATTGTAAATGTTCTTTGATAAACCCTTAAGTTGGTATAGAACCTTCAGATTATGTGGATCTTCTTTAAGCCTTTAAAAGTTTCTCCACATAGACATATCTCTTTTTCAAACATTCTTTTAGCAGACAGGGTTCTTTATTATAAACATAAATAATATAATATACGATTATTATATTATCACTATTGGTATCACTATTACTATATTATTAATATTGTGATACTGCTATTAGTATATGTGACTAATTACTGAAGTGCTTACGAAAACCTTCTCGCTCTCTCTCCCAATTGCTTTACTCCATAGATGGACACTCTATTGTGTGCAATCTCTTTTCTCCTCATCATACAAGTGTCAGCTGTGGACAATTTTCCTGAAAAATGTAAGAATAAATGCCACACATGCAAAGACCCCCCTACACACACACTCTCTCTCACACACTCACTCACATATACACACACTCTCTCTCTCTCTCTCTCTGTTTCACACACACATACAGACAGACACACACACACATACACATTTTCATGCCTGCATGTGTGTTTGTGTCTATAGTTGAGTTAGGTCAGATTGGTGATGATGTCACTCTGAGATGTTACACCGCTGAACAGACTGTAACATGGAAGTTTGAAGGAGAAGACGTAGAGCAGTCAGAAGAGACTGTGATTGATGGTAAGAATCTGATTCTTCATGACCTTCAAGATGAACAGCTGGGAAACTACACCTGCTGGAGTAATGGCAAAATAGTGGACTACACCCACATCCTGCTTGACGTGTCTTCAAAATTCACCGGTGAGATCGAGCGGCCAGCCCACAGTTTACATTAAAAACACAGGGTGACAACATGCATGACATATAAATAATATTCATCAGTCTGTGGTGATGCATCTGCCCACAGGAGCTGAAAGAGTACTGAAAAACTTGAGTGTATGTAATATATTCTACATTAGGCAAGTTATCTGGAAAAACTGAATGTCCTCATGCAAAACATTATTCAAATATCAGTATTACAGTGACCTAACAGAACACAATTGTTTGTGACCTTATTCTATGTGTCACAATAACTTGAATGCATGGTGAACTGTAACTATTAGAGCCAGGCCATTAATAACAAAAAGGGTCAAAAGTGGGGGAAAAGCTCACATCTACAATAATGCCAAGTTCTGCTAGTGCCCCCATTTTAGTGAACACTGGGATCACATGAACATTTTTTGGTTATCATAGATTAGTGTGTGACATACAAATTACCACAATTTACCTTGGATGTAGCATATCTGTATCTCCTTCAGTAAAAGGTGCTGGCATTGAGCTGCCATGAGGAATAAACTGAGATGAAAACTGGCTGAAAACCAATGAACAAAGAACAACACTTTCACTCTTGCTTGTTTAAGCACAAACATGATACTGCCGAATAGAAAATATAGATATAATCAATTTTTCTGTCCCAAGACATCAACAAATTTAAACTGAAATGTCTGATCTTGTCCTTATGAATGATCATGTTTTATATTTATTCTTCATGGAGTACCATTAAAGCTGAAGACAAATTTTAATAATGTAATTCAATTTAACTCGACAGTTTGTTGATAGTAGCGTAAGAATAACTTCATATCTTTTCTTTTTAGGTTCATCCATAATGTGCACTGCTGAAACATTCAACTGCACCTACAAAATTTCCTGCAGAATGGACCAAGCTGGCTTCAGAGTTTTCAGGCTTCGCAATAAACGGTATGCCTCCACAAACAAACACACACTTCCGTTGTTTGTACATAACCTTGTAAAACGTTTTATACCACATGCTTTTGCAGGGACAACAGCACCTGGGTGCAGCGTTCTGCAGATGGTGCGTTTCATCTTACACACACCACCAATCCATACGCAGAGGAGGCTGAACGGCTGGTGGTGACAGGGGAGGCTGTGTCGTCCTTATATCACTACTTTAATATCAGTCACAGCTTCTATCTCAGAGACATCAGTAAGTGTGTGAGGAGGGACCATGTTTCCTGATGGCTGTGCTACTTGACTGTGTTTGATTAAAATGTGAGACCTGTCTGTTCTGTCTGTTCAGTTAAGCCTGCCAGTCCTGGAATCGATGTGAGCAACAGCAAGGTCTCGTTAAAGCCTCCTGCCACTTGGGCCAAACCCCTCAGCTACTACCCTCTTGAACATGAAATTCGGTGCATGCGACGAGATGATGGAATGGTAACGTTGGTTTTGTCACACATGCACACATACAGCATTGTTAAAAATGTATTATTAAAAGAGTAATGAAAATTCGTAATTCATAATTATATGTGCAATAATAGAAGCAGCGTTACTGAGTACTTTAGCTTCTCCACTCTGCTAAATTTATTGTTCAGTACCTATGAGTGCTAAACTTATTGTAACAGACGGCAAAACATGATATGTTAATTAGAATGTATCGATCTGAAAAATGGCAATGTAACTGACGCTGGAATGTTAGCATCAATATAATATGCAATAAAGTGTTATCTTTTATTTAGCGTTATTATTACAGCCCTTTGAGACGGGGAGTCGAAAATTCCCATTAGCCTCACTCTCTCCGGGAAGGCCCTCTGCTTCCCCATCACCCAATTCAATGATAGCTGACATAACAGAATTGACAGTCAGCATGCTGAGCTGTCAAACGGCATTGTCTGAGAAGCAATTCGCATGTGGAGAATGGGTTCATATGACTCAGAGAACCTACTACCAATCCTACAAGTGTCTGTGGTGACATGTGACTGGGGGAGTCCTGGATTGCAGGTGGAATTGGACATGACTAAATAACATTGAAAACAAAGAAAAATCACCCGCCCCTCCCCTCAAAAAAAAAAAGTAAACAACGTTTGGTATACCACAGAGAAAAACAAATCTGATTGGAAAATTTTCCACATGGTGTTCCAAGAATTTCACCAAAGTGCCATCTGTGGCCAGGAGTCCAAGAGAGCATAACTGGCCTCACTCTCTGCTTTTTCTCCCATGTTAGCCAGCACAGGCAGTGGGACCCACTACCAACCCCCAAGGGTGGTATGATGTTATTTGCAGAGTCCTTGCTAGGGGTTGGAATGAGACATGACTAAATTAAAAAACATCAAATCACCCTTCCAAAATAAAACACCATCCCAAAATAAAAGCTTTTCTTTTCATTCTTTTTTTTGACAAAGCACTTGTACTGAATTACATTAAAATAATTAAATCAAATTCAATCCAAAAGGTAAGATTTTACATTGAATGGAATTAATACCATAACACATGCAGACAAAGTATCATCTTATGCATCCTGATTTTTTTTTCCTCTTGCAGGAGACGTTATGTGATTTGGGCAGTAATATGAAAGTCCCGAAAGGCATAAGTAAGCTGAGGGTTCGCTGCAGAGACTCACTACTTCTTTCTCAGTGGAGCGACTGGACACCATGGCAAAATGTATCACACTAAAATCCAAACCTTTATCTGCATCCTTTCACATCTGCTGTCTCTCTTCACCTGGTTTCTCTGCTCTGACTTCTCCCTCTATTCTTCCCACACATGCGAGCACACACACACACACACACACACACACACACACACAAACAAACAAGCTATTATTCCTGTCACAACTGTCTGTCTAGAACATTTGCGTGTTCATGTGACTATATGTGTTTGTATGTGAATGTGCAATAGCACATATATTTATGTTTGTCCTATTAAAACCCTGTCTTCTTCTGTTCATACCCTGTCTTCATTTTCTTGTAGATGTATGAGCCAAGCTCTGCCTTTCTATGACTTTTAAATGCATGTTTACATGCAGACAACAAAGAGTATCATGCAAAAAAGTAAAACCACTAGGGCTTAGAAAGTTTAGAAAGTCATGCCTGTAACTGTGTCATTGGTTTTTCCCTTATTAGTGGAGCATTTCAAGAATGTTAGGGGGACTACCTGTCAAGTTTTTAAAACATATTTTAAACAAGTATAGATCATTCAGAGGTGAAGAACATTATGAAATAACAACACAGAAATCAATAACCTCAATGGCTAACATCTTCACTGCCGCATCAAGGCAAATCATCAGAGTAAAGAAATGTATATGTGTGTGTTTTCCCTTTAGGTGCGCAAGAAAACAAAACAGAACCAAAGGACAAAGGATGGGACAAAAAAAGGCTCTCATTCCAAGAAAAAAATCAAGCAACTGTAATATGCTGTTTCTGAAAGTGGTCAATACCAGTGGTTTTCAGACTGCTAGCTGTTTGCCCTTGAGTGGCCACAAGGGGATCCAAAGGGACATTTTTAAGAAGTGTTTGCTTAATAGTTTTTGTTAGTTAGATAAATGCATTTTGGCCTTTTTTTCTTTTAAAAAAAGTGGCACCTGTTTAAATTGGTACATGTACAGGTCATCAAAATGTGATGCAAGTCAACCAATCTAATCACAATTCACAGCCATTCTGCAGCCACTTATAAAGTTATCTATTATGTCATAGTACATATATGCATGCCTCTTGTATGAGGTCAGTGATAGTTGTTGGGAAAGCCGATGAAAAGAACAAAGTGATGGGTGGGGGTAAAGAGCTGGCATCGCAGGGGCACTTAATACCTACAAACTGCTCTATACTGTTAATTTTCCAGCACTGTTACTATTCCTCAAATTGTTTTTCTGTGTCCTGTGATGCATTCCATTTACTCCTACAGAGATTATGTAAACTCCACACTGATTTAGGCCAGCCTCCTATGAAGCAGCTGTGCTTTACAGACTGTATGTTAAGCAAAGCGATCACTGTGTGATCATATTGATTCATTTTGTTTATTGACCTACATTAATCAGCAGGGGCTGCGGCAACTGTTAGAATGCAGCTCTGCTCAGTTACTCAAACATGCCCTGAAAGAAATGCCTGATTTTTAAAAAATGATCTAACATGCATTTGGCCTACAAAAAGCACAAACATTGTTTTTCCATTTTATATTTGCACAGGAAGATCTTTTAGTATTTAGATGACACACCGTTCTCACATATCCTATGAAGAATGCAAAATTAAAGGTATATGAAAGGTAAAAATGTTTGATCAATAACTTTGAACGATCCCCATATATCCGTTGCCTCAGTGCCTGGTTTAGTTTTTGGCCTCTCCTGGTGTGTCTGTGATATCTTTCAGCTCTGACCCATCATGAGTTATGGTTGACATGTGTTGCAGTAGGTTCTGTTCCTCTTGGCCTGGGTCAGCAGTGACAAATAGCCAGTGGTTACTGTCTTGTTCTGCCTTGTGGGAGTCCAGGAAGGTGTGAGCTGTGAGCTCATAGTCTTTACCAAGCCAAGTCCTACACATGTTGAAGAAACAGCATCACACACATCAGTCCAAACACACAGAGCAGATTTATTTCCGCTATGCAGTTTATCATTGAATAAGCAGAATGTTTTTCCTTTCCACACCTATAATTAGATTGGACATAACAATGTTTAAAAGTCCTTACCAGAGCACATGGTTGGCCAGGGCAGCCAGACACTGGTTGGTTTTACAGTGGGAGATGAGTACCTTGTTGTTCACCTGTGGATGGACAGCCGTGAGTACAGAGGCAACGAATAGACATGTATGTGTATATGTAGATACATGTTAAAGAAACTGTGTTTTTCCAAGGTATATGCTTTCCACATTGTAATGGCATGGAAAAAAGGGTATCTTTTCTTATTAAAAGAAGGTGATTCCATAATGAACATGAGCAGTTGTTCAAAGACCCTGTACCACAAAGGGCTCTTCAGTTAAGTAGCTTTAAAAATTATTGCTGTGGATCATGAAAATTGTGGAATTTTGGTTTACTGGTTAATACACTGCTGTTTATTTAAAATAAATGAAAACAAACCAAGCCTCATTTTTTAGAACTTTTTGTTGCTTAACTTTGCTGTATCGTGAACCGTACCGAACCATGACATCTGTGTACCGTTACACCCCTAGTATATATTTCTTTATTTCTACATTTATAATATTAATGAGTCATCTACAGTGACAGGAGTACTTTAGTACCTTGACATACATGTGTAATATAGGTCGACAGATTAATGTTTCCTGCCCTTTTAAAAATAAATGCATATAAAAATCTACCTATTTCCCCTAGCAGCTAGAAAAACTAAAAAAAAAAAGTTAGCTTTAACCGGTCAGGTCAAGTTTGTGGACACATTTAGGCAAATGCTAAGGGCGTTTATAGGCAAATGCTAAGGGTGCCATCCATCCAGGGGGCGCCACAAACAGAGGAAGAAAAAAAGTGTAACATTCCACTATTCTTAGAACTTGTTGGTATTAATGTGTCTTAAAAGAACAAGCCCACATGAATTCACCTGCTTAGCAAAGCCTATCAAGTAGTAGTAGTAATAATAATGATACGTAACTTTCCTATGAGGCCACCGCGGCGCCCCACCCTGCCTTCTCCTCCCCCCTCCACGCCGCCCCTCTCCTTCGTCTTTACCTGCTACATGGTCATTTTTTGATGCGTCAACAAGCTCAACATGTCAAAACGTCCTAAATTATCTGGTGCCCAGGGGAGGAAAAAAAGAAGAGGAGGAAAAACGTGATAAAGACAGAGGTAACGTAATGTTACAGTAAAGATGATGTCATGACATTTTTCGTTTATACCAATATAATTTGCCTATCAGTAAAAAGCACATTGTATATTATACAGTACAGCAGAGGTCACTAACAGACGGACCGTGGTCCGGGTCCGGAACCAGAAGCTGTCCCATACGGACCCAGGCCTATTGCCAAAACAGAACGTTATAATTTAAAACCTGACAGAGCGCGTCTATTTTAACCGGCGCAGCTTTTATGGTTTAGCGTCTAAGGGAACGCACGGACCGATTGGATGCAAGTTAAGCCATCCCAGTAACGCCACTCAGCCAATCAAGTGTGCGGGTTCCAGGCGGTAAATGTTGCGACTTTTTGTTCATACTTCCCTCTGGGAGCACTAAACCAGTGTCTCATATGTTCAGAAACCAGTGTGAAACGCCATTATGGGACAAAACATAAACTTTTTGAAGAAACATATCCACTCAAATCTGAAGTGAGATCACAGAAAATAAGTCTCAGAGCCCAATATTTCATTCACTGCCCAACAACGTGCTCATGAGTGTTCCCTCAGAGTTGCTTGGATTTTGGGTCAACACAAAAAGCCATTT